>PVLC010001727.1:88808-133874 GCA_004027655.1 Graphiurus murinus | reverse complement strand
TACTGGGGATTGAACTCAGGGGCATTCTACCTCCGAGCTATACCCCCACTCCTATTTTTTATTCTTTATTTTGAAACCAAGTCTCACTAAGTTGCAGAGTGCCTCACTAGGTAGCTGAGGCTGGCCGCGAACCCGGATCCTCTGGTCTCAGCCTCCCGAATGCTGGGATTACAAGCGTGCGCCACCATGCCCGGCTAAAATTCATAATTTTATCTCATGTTTTCACTTATAGAAATCTAGAATTTGAGTACCTAGTAAAACATATGTAAAGCTACGATGATGATACTAAATGAACTATTTAAAATAGCAAATAATGAAACTAAATAGGTAACATTTCTAGTTTTTAAATATTTATAGCACACATTTAATGATGCTTAAATGTTTTTTAAAATGTTTTCAGACGAGTGTACAGATATAGTGAAATTAACCCACCAAAGTACAAATTATGAAAAATAAGAGTTGGATTTATAAGTTATTCTTTCAAATTAAAATTAAAAATGTTTGTGTATGTGCATGTATGTATGGAAAAAGGACAAATGTGATCACACCAAAATATAAAGGGAGTATTGCTAGATGGTAATGTCATATATGGCTTTTATTTTCTTCTTTCAGCTGTTTTGATAGTCCACATTTTTCATTAAAAAGCTGAGTATCTTATAATTATATAAACTAATACATATTATTATTATTAAAAAAAGATTTTCTACTCATTTTGTTTATTTTCCTCGTTTGACAAGCATCAAACTTCTAACATTTCCAAACCTTTCTGAAACATCTAAATTATTGTTCTCTTACATTCCTCCTTTCCGTATCAAATTTATCAGCTTGTTCTATGAAAAAGAAGAGCAAAACAAAACTGCCCAATGTTTATTGACTCTGCACTAAGCTGGATTCAGTGTCTGGTGGCTTTGATGTCACCAATGTTTTGTCATTGTCAATTTTAGCCATGTTAGTAGAGAGAATATGTTTCTGTGACTACTTCAGAATACATAGAATTGGAATTGTGACTATTAATACAGTGGGCAAAAGTTGCTATCCTCCAGCTGTGTTGATAACCCAATAGTGTTTATTATCAGGAATCAAGTTGTTATTTTATTTTTAATTGATATTGTTCTTACCAAACATAAACTGCATGTATACTTGCTAAAAATATATATATACAGGGAGATGTGTTTCAGCTAGGCTTGGTGGTGCACGTTTATAATCCCAGCTACTCAGTGGGTCAAGGCAGAGGTCTGCGAGCCTCAGCAACAAAGTGAGACCCCAGTTCAAAAAGAAAGAAAAAAAGAAATTCGTTTCATAGATTTACTTGTTTTACTTCATTCATTCTTCCTTTCAATGAGTTAGCATAGTAGTTGTATGTTTCTTATATAATGACCAGAAATGGAAAGGACATGACTAAATCTTCCTTTTATTCTTGAACAATGAGGTGTGTTGACACTGTTTTTCTCTTCATTCAACATGAAGCCTTAAGAGCTCTATCTGAGTTATTCTTCAGCTATTGCATTGAAACATCAATGTAATTTTCCCTTTTTGTTTCGATTTAGTCTTTATGTGCTTAGTCTTTGTTCTGGAATGTACAGGATTTCTGGATACCATGCTATGCTTCTTGTGTCTCTACCCCATACCAAGTTTCTTAGCCTCTTATGTATATCAATATCCTTAACTTTAAAGTGGGTTAACAGCCACCACCAAGAGTTGTGAGTTCAGTAAGTTAATACATAGAGGCCTGGAATTCTACCAGCCATACAGAAAGCATTCAGTAAATGTTAGATTTTAGAAACAATACTGATGCCACACATGTGTGGGGGGAAAAAACTAAGGTAAGAAAATTTCTAATGAGTTAAGTATAGAGAAAATTTCCATCAAACACACACACACACACACACACACACGCACACGCACACACACACACACAGAAGAAATTATTCATGGTCCTTTATGGACAGTGGGAATAGAATGTGTTTCACTAATTGCTCTGAACAATAAAAAAGATCATTCAAAGGCAAATTTGTGGTTCATCTTTAAAATCTGTGTTGAACGCCAACATCCACTTATTTATATTTTATTTTTCCTTGAGTATTTTTCCCTTAAAGATTTAATTTTCTCATTACATATGTACTTTTTCCATTTTGTTATACATATTCATGGAGATGGATTTCATTTTCTGTGAAAGTAAATGAATGTATTAATGCAACAATTAAAAATTAAATTTAAATTTAAGCAAGTTACCAAAGGTTAAACTTTTTAATTGTATACATATTGTTGGGGATTGAACACTGGGGTCTTCTACTTCCTAGCTATACCTCATCCATATTTTATTTTTTATTTTGAAACAGGGTCTCACTAAGTTGCAGAGATCCTTGCTAAATTGCTGAGGCTTATTGTGAACCTGAAATCCTCCTGTCTCAGCCTCCCAAGTACTGGGATTACAGGTGTGCACCACCACACCCAGCTGGGCTAAACATTTTATACTTAAGTTTATCACTTTGAATTTTTCTTGGATTTTTATCATCTACACAGACATCACTATTCCACTAAACACACATATTCTTTTAGCTTACCTTCACCTAACTTCCTAAATCCTTCCTGAATATGGATGCAAATGCTATGATTTTCCAAGATAATGATTCTTTTTTGAAAAGCTAGATTATTTTCCAACAATCCATGTCTTTTTCCTTCTGGTACAAACACTTTCTGACTATTTCCTATTCCCATCTTCTGCTACCAAATATTACCTTATGCCTAGTTGCAAGATCACCCCCAAATAACTGCCCTTGGTCAGCTGAAGTCAGAAGTAAAATGTATGTCTGCATCTATTTGTTAATTTACATCCAGTATGTGTTGGTATCCTTTATGAGGAGAGACTATCTTCCTGAATAGAGAATTCCTGCCCAGCACACAAGGCAGCCAAGAAGAGGTAACCAGGCAAAGAGAACACTGACAATTCTCAGAAAGGCCAGGTTTTACACCCACTTAAAGAGGTAGTGAGGGTTGTGTCTAAATGCCTGATTATAAGAATCAGATGCTTAGAGGCTAATTCATACCACACCTCAGGACTCACTATAAAAGGATAATTACTACAGATAGTACAGTTGCAAAAATAGAAATTGGGAACCACCAAAACACAACTACAAAACTAGGAACACTAAAAATATGAAAAAAAAGCCCAAGACTACAAAAAATCCTCACAGCCTTCTAACAATGGAAACACTGACACAGAGGTACAGAAGATGCTAAATGGAGAATTCAGAATTTTGATTTTCAACATGATCAAAGATCTTAAGAATGATATCAGAGAGAATATGCAGGATATAAGTGATGTTAAAATCCCTTTAGCAGCCAGGTAACCACTCCTGAGGAGCAGAGTGAGTGAGCTAGCTGACTGTTTCTAGACCATAGGTTCTTAAACAATGAATATGCTCAATGCTTATCGCAGGAATTTATTTCCTCCAGTAAAATTGATGTTGGCTTAAAAATTAAGGGTTTGTATAACATCTTACTTCACAACTTGATTGCAAAATTTGGGACTAAAGTTCAAGGACAAATCTTGAATATATATTCTATATTTTTGAAGACACTAACCATAGTTAGGGAATAAATAAATAAATAAATTGACACTGGGGTGTAAGTCTTAGACGTCAGAGAATGGGCTTTCAAACCTTTTTTTTTTTTTTTGCGGTACTGGGGATTGAACTCAGGGGCATTCTACCTCCGAGCTATACCCCCAGCCCTATTTTTTATTCTTTATTTTGAAACCGAGTCTCACTAAGTTGCAGAGTGCCTCACTAGGTAGCTGAGGCTCGCCGCGAACCCGGATCCTCCGGTCTCAGCCTCCCGAATGCTGGGATTACAAGCGTGCGCCACCACGCCCGGCTCAAACCTCTCTTGTAAAACCTAATTGTTGATGTTAACATAATTGTTTTTATTTCCTAATAAAGCTATTTACCTTTAAAAAATTGAACACGGAAATCATATTTGCTAAACCAAGACAATAAAACTCTACAATATATTTTTTGATACTGATAGTATTTTAGTCAAATCTGTTGAATAATCTGAATCTTTTGGTTCTCATACATATTCAAAGAATAACATGATCTTATTTTTCCAGATATAATGTATATTAGGGAATAAAAAATTTCAAATAAGAGACCAATTAATCTTAACATTGAAAATAAGCATTCATTTCATAGACATTAATAATCTAATATTACAATAACATTATATAACTATTAGTTCATTTTTCAGAACTCTGATCAACATCAGAGTTAAACTTCAGTACTCAACAACAAGGAAATAATTAGTCATGAGATACAAAAATTCTCAGGTTGGGTTCTACTTTTTGGTCCATGTTAAGTATAGCAAGAATAGTGGAAAATATTTTCATAATATGTACATATAGCAAAATATGACAGTACACTACAAATACATACAATTTCTATTTCTCAGTTGTGCCTAATGATAAGTTTAGTAATATCCATAGAACTTTAATAGCATGTTTTATATCCCATACCCAGCCACCTTATAATTCTGGAATGAATTCAATGCAAAGATAATTCTCAGATGTATCTGAACACAAAGCATGCACCAGTCAGATACTGGTAAAGAAGAAAAAAACCTAGAAAACATTCTCAAAAACATTGTTTTTCTAGCAGATAGCAATAACAATGAAAAATTATTGAGGTTCATCTCTAAGTGAAATTATTATAGTTAGTATTATGTGAAAGAACAGTTGATGCTAATGTATTTCATAATCTCAAGAAAATGTCTAATATTCTATAGAAAAGTATATATAGCCAAAACTAATTCAACAAAGATCTAAGAAGAAAAAATGTAAAGAAAAATTTTGAAACTGTCAAAAACAGCACAAACAGAAAAGTATCTTTGGAGACAGATATTTTACACTTAAGTTATTCCAACTTTTCAATGTCTATGCTAAAAAGTTATTGAAAAACATAGATGGTAAGAAGGAAAGCTGCCAATTTTACTTTGTAAAGCAATTACTACCTTGAAAATAAAAGCTGACAAAGATAGAAAAGAAATCTGTGTATCCAATTATTTATTAACTGTAGATATGCAAAACCCTAAATAGATTACAAGTTCTTCCTTGGTCCAAGAATCAAACTATTTATCATTATTAAATCTACTAATAAAATTTATGGCACAGACAAGTTAAATAATAAAAATTATATAATAGTTTCTATTGGATCCCCAAAAGACTACAACAAAATCCAAGAACCATTAACTAATGTAAGCTTTTAATATACCAAAATAAAGACCCTTCATCAACATAGGGGAAAGCATCTATCTCAGCCAGTGAGGCAAAGTAGCACTTACCCCAAAGCCACAGGAAGACACCATTACTTTTGAATATTGTCTTAAATCCAGCTAGTGAAACTTGGAAAGGAAAAAGCAAAATAATTATTTGCAGATGATATGATGTTAAATCTGGAAAACTCAAGTGTACACAGGATATAAAAGAATGTAACATTTGAACCTCATTAAACATGAAATGTATGTATATAAAAACTAGAATAAAAGCATACCTTTGAATAGCAGAACTACAGCATCTACTCTCTTTCTACCTTGTGTTGCTTTCTGAAACAAATGCATATGTACTGCCTAAACAATGTAAGCAAAAACAACAGCAAAAGTATTGGACACAATGACACTAAACAAACAAGCAAAAAATTGAAAAAAGAATCATTCCCATGATGCTAAAACCTCTATCAATTTTGTGTATAGACTTGTTTGCATGTGTTTATGGCACTCACACATAACACACCACTATCTATCTAAACATATCTATGTGTGTGAATTCACACTATAATATATAATATTTTTCAACTTTTAATGTTTATTGACTTCATACATAATGGTCATCATTTCATATGCAAACATGTAAATATCCCAACTATTTAACAGCCAGTTATATGGTAGTTTCTTATATAGCTTTTCTATAAGTTTCTTAGCTAGCCCCTTCTTAATGAAATAAAATAGTCCCCAGGATTTAATTTGTGCAAATAATGGTACAATGAGCATTCTTGCACATATCACTTTTTGCATGTATATGAGTATTTCTGCATAACAAACTGCCACAAAACTTAGCAGCTCAAAATAATAATTTATTTCATCTCAAGGTTTTGCGTGTCAGTAATTCATGCATGATTCTTCTATGCCAAAGGCCATGAAAGGAACTCACTGAGTGGTATTCGGGTTCTAGATGTGCTGGTCCAGGCTCCAAGGCTGCCTCCATCCTCTGCCTGGCCCCTTCACATGCATTCCTGGAGGGGGCTCAGCTGGCTCTTGGCAGGGGTGCCTACATGTAACCTTTTGAGCATGGATATTTACTTTGGAATTCTCACTTGGCAACTTGGAGCTAAAAAGAAAAAAAAAAAAAGTATTCAAAAAGGCCCAGATCGAAATTGCAGATGGGCTGTGTTTGATTATCTAACCTTATAAACCACGTAACATTACTGTTGCTACTTTCTTTTCATCAAGGAATCCATCAAGTCCAGCCCAAAGTCAAGGAGACAAGAATTGACTCTACAATGGAAGTGATAAAAAATGTGTGGTCCATTTTCTTTCTTTCTTTCTTTCTTTCTTTCTTTCTTTCTTTCTTTCTTTCTTTCTTTCTTTCTTTCTTTCTTTCTTTCTTTCTTTCTTTCTTTCTTTACCTGTATTGGTGCATTATAGTTTCACATCATAATGCCATTCATAGTGATGGTGACACACATGCACACAGTACTTGATAGCGTTTCCCCTGGCTCCTTCCCCACTTCCCCCTTCCCCATACAGGATGTTGAAATTTGCATTAGTATCCTCACATTTGTGCATAACGTCAATGGAAGTGATTCCTTCATTAATTCTTTCCCCCGACCCTCACCTAGACGACCTCCCTAGCTCCACTGGAGTTTCTCCTCCATTATCTACAGTCCTTCTGATATCTCAATTACTCCCTAGCTTCTGTATATGAGAGAAAACATGACCCTTCACTTTCTGTGACTGGCTAATCCCATTTAACATAAAGTTCTCCAGGTCCATCCCTTTTTCTGCAAATGACATTATTTTTTTCTTCTTTATTGCTGAGTAGAATTCCATTGTGTGGATATGTCATAATTTTGTAATCCATCCATCTGTTGATGGACACCTAGGTTGGTTCCATAATTTGACTACTGTGAATTGTGCTGCTACAAACATAGATATGATTATGTTACTATATTACTATAATTTTCTGATCTGGTCATCAAAGGAAACCATCAAGAGTCTGAAGAGAGAGACTACAGGAGAGATCTTTGCCAGCTATTCCTCTGATAGAGGACTAATATCTAGAATATACAAAGTATGTAAAAGACTTAACACTCAAAAAAGTAATCCAGTCAGGAAATGGGCAATTGAACTAAATAGACACTTCACAAAAGAAGAGATACAAATGGCCAATAAATACATGAAAAAATGCTCAACATCATTAGCAATTAGGGAGATGCAAATCAAAACTACACTGAGATTCCATGTAACCCAAATCAAAATTAAGAATCATCAAGAAGTCAAAAAATAATGAATACTGTTGGGGGGATTGCAAATTAGTGAAGCTGCTATGAAGATCAGTGTGGAGATATTTTGGGAAATTGGAAATGGATCCACCATATGATCCAGCTATACCACTCCTGATCCTATTTCATTTAGTATGGTAAGTCTAGGGTAGCTTGGGCTATAATTGCAGGGTCATAGGGTATGTGACCTTCACCCCTTTGCACATCTGTTGAAAAAGGGGACTTTGAGGAATATGGCCTCCAGATGCATTTTTTCCTTTTCTTTTTCATATATATATATATATATGGATTTAAGAGTTGAGAACGTATGTGTGTGTCTGTCTCTCTTATTCCCTCTCTCTATATATGCCTTTGGAAGATAGAACAGTGTTCGATTCTACCCTATTTATTTATCTGCATGAGAACAAACGTGTGTGTGTGTGTGTGTGTGTATGCATTTATGTTTTCATGTTTGTTTGTTTGTCTGTTTGTGGTACTGGGGAATAAATCCACGGCTTCAATCTACCTCTGAGTGACACCCCTAGCCCTTTTTATTTTGAAACAGGGTCTCACTAAATTATTACACACGCACCTGAAACCTGTGATTCTCCTCTCTTGGCCTCCCAAGTAATGGAATTACAGGCATTCACCAATGTTCCTGAGTAGTTTTTATTTTTTACTCATTTATTTTTGTTTTAGACAGAAAAAAGGAATCTCCCTCTTTTTTTTTTTTTTTTTTTTTTTCTTTCTCCACTCTCACTTCCTGGCTTCTGCCTTTCTTATTCTGTTGCTGCTGCTGCTGCTGCTGTTTTACTATGAGCCCATATTCCTGATTATGATCCCTGATTCACTCAGTTTCCAGTAAAGTCTTGTTATATCAAAGTGGTGGGGGGAGCATTTTCCTGAGACTACCTGACTGTTTAGTCTCAGTGTGACTAAACAAAGGAGAAAGAAATTAGACACAGCTTTCCAGTAGTAGACAAACAATTCTGCCCTAGAAGCCCATGCAAGAGTGCTTCTAGAATAGAAAAAGGAAATCTTTACAGGTTACATATATTCCAACCCAATTTCCCAGTACAAGTCTAGTGGATTTAAGAGTTGAGAACATGTGTGTGTGTGTGTGTGTGTGTGTGTGTGTGTGTGTGTGTGTATGTGTGTGTGTGTATGTGTGTGTGTGTGTCTGTCTGTCTGTCTGATTTTCTAAATTCTGCCTTGATATCTGATTTCTGCTTGTAATGTTTGTTGTTTATTTATTTATTTGGAAAAAGGGACAAAAGAAGCTGTTGGGGACATAACACAAAGTAGAGAAAAAAATGAACTTTGAATTCCTGAATAAAGAATCAAGTGTTTATTTTTAATTCTGTTGCTAATTATGGAATCTGGGGCTCTAACTTAAATTTAAGTCTTAGTAACCAAATACATAATTATGCTTAAGAGAAGCTGGCTTTTTGTCAACTGGAGTTACTCAATTATCATCTCATCATCCAGTCATCTTCCTTGAGCATACAGTGCCTGGCAATGTGCTACATGCTGCATACAAAGTGTGTCATTATATTTCATTTTTCTCATCTTTAGAAATGGCACAGTTGAGAATATTAGTGATTATTTACTCAGATTTGCTTAAAAGTCTACACTGCCAGAAATTAAGTTGAGTTGCACTTAATTGCGGAGAAAACGTATTTACCAATCACTACATTGATTAACTGAGGAATACATCAATGAGCTGTGAGGTCAGTATAGCTTTTTTTTAAATTTTGAAACAAATATTTAATTTAAATATTTTAATTAAAATAGCACCAAAATAAGAAAACACAAACACTTAAAATTGTACCTAAATGCCATGAGCACAATGTCCAAACTCCAGGATCTACATTTACTTTGAAGGCCTGTAACTATCCGCGCAAATTAGGGGAGATCGTGCATACATGTTCCAATCACTCTGAATCTCATTATAACTTATAACTACAATGCCCCAATAAAAGTATTTCAAAAAATAGCCCAGCGTGGTGGCGCACGCTTATAATCCCAGCATTCGGGAGGCTGAGACTTGGAGGATCCGGGTTCGCGGCCAGCCTCAGCTACCTAGCGAGGCACTCCGCAACTTAGTGAGACTCGGTTTCAAAATAAAGAATAAAAAATAGGGCTGGGGGTATAGCTCGGAGGTAGAATGCCCCTGAGTTCAATCCCCAGTGCTGAAAAAAAAAAAATTCAAAAAATAAAGAGCGAATTTGATTTAAAAAATATTAGGAGAGACAAGGGCATTCAAAAGTGGCTACTCAAAAGGAAGCTAATTGTTGATGAGCTGCAAGATGGGCTTATTTTTAATGGTTTTGAACTCCAATACTAGAGCGATAGACTTTAAAAAAGAACAAGAATGGCAAAATAGCCAGTGATAAGATAAAGTAATGGCAGAATCTGTCATATTCCCCTCATGCACTAAGCAGATTAAGAGGTGGCCCTGGTCAGAGTGGCATGATAGACCCTGAGTTGGATAGAGCAGATACGACAGGAAGCTTGTAATAGCCTGAGGTTGAGAAAGAAACAGATCCTTTGCCAAAGCAAACTCTTGCCAATGCTACTTCTGCACAGAACGGGTTGGCAGTCAGCCTGCAGTGCACTTGGGGCCAGGCTCCCACGAGGGGACAGGCAGAGCTGCCACTTGCATGCTCAGAAATTAAAAGGCAAGCCTATTTCTGCCATTTTTTTTCTTTTGTTGCATCAACTGAATAGGAAAAATATTTTGGTTTTCTGCCGCAACTCTTGGAAAGGTGCTCCAGACAGCTATGCAGGGACATTTGCACCTGAACAAAAATGAAACCAATCCCAAGGAAGGAAGGAGTGCTGAGGTGAATAAAATTCCCTCCCCTGTTTAATGGCAATTTGGGGAAAACGTCTATTTTCTGAGACAGAGCCCTCTGAAAAGCTTAAAAACCCAGCTGTGCCCAGAAGTATACACCTGAATCCTAACAAGCAAAATAGGAAGTAGAGCAATTTGTAAATAAAGGTTTTCTTTTCCTGCTTAAAACTAGATTGGCAAATGTTTTTATTTTCCATCCATTGAATGGCATTTTGAAACATACGGGATAGAATTACAAGTTTAAAAGCCATTTACACCCTAGTATATCAACAAAGCAGTACCACAAATTCCTAATGAGTTTGAATTTGAGGATGAGAAAACAAGCAGAGAATAAAAACTAGCATCTCCATAGGCATAACCACAGTGTAGAATCTGCCAATACCAGCAGTTCAGAGGTGTGTCTAAATAGTGACTTAACTTGCCAAAGGCTTACTGGCATTCAGCGTGAGGGATTTGTCTCTAGAATCAACCATTTAGGCCAGGAAGAGTTGGGAGATGAGACAGAACTTGGAGAAAAAACTTACAAAAGGGTAAGGTTGAGCAGTTTCTCCTCCTAC
Source organism: Graphiurus murinus (assembly GCA_004027655.1). Taxonomy (NCBI): domain Eukaryota; kingdom Metazoa; phylum Chordata; class Mammalia; order Rodentia; family Gliridae; genus Graphiurus; species Graphiurus murinus. The sequence continues at coordinate 122,928 of PVLC010001727.1, read as the reverse complement.
TTCTCTCTGTCAAGGTTCTGTGTTTGCTAATTTGGAATTCCTTTGTTGGAAAGAAAACTACAAATGAGTCAATGTTAATTAGCTCGATGTAGCCATTCCACAATGTATACCTATTTCAAAACACCACTTTGTACACCATGATTATAAATATAATTTTGAGTGAATATAAAAAACAAATAATTTAAGAAAAATTAATGAATTGAAGGCACTCACCTTCTGTCGATAGGATAATGACAGGCACTATCCTTAGAGTGATTTAAGTATGGCCACTACCACTTGATCAGAGAGATGTGAGACAGAGCCTTGCTGGTGGCATTTCCAGATCACGACACAGAGTTAGGCCACTGGAAAGATGATGCAATGTTGGTGATTCAAGTTGGAGCAACCTTAATAGGTATTTTCCTGAAATGGAAATCCTACACACCAGGATTACGTCGATAATTTCCAGTGCCACTTAATTTTTTACAACCTGCACTGACATTTTCTAGTACTTCTATTTTACAACCCCATTGGGAAATGGGTGATTTCTTTTTCAAAAACCAAACCCATACATTTTCAAGCAACTCTGAGTTCATTAGTTTTTTCCAACTATTAAAAATACATTACTGGTATAGTGGAAATGACCCCATGTCTCCTTTTTATTGGAATGTCTCAACTTGAGAACCCAAACCTGGGTCAGACTTTACTTTTGTGTATAGAAGACAAGTAACCTCGAACAGGGCGTAATTTGAGGCATGTCAGAAGATTCTCCCAAAATAAAAGTGTTGTCTCCTGTATCATGTAGGAAGCCACTGTTTGGAGATTCTGTGTTTTACACAATACTATCTCCAAATGTCTTTTTGCAAGGCAAACACAACTCCACTAGATGAAACTTGAGCATCATTAATTTTCTCCCTAAATAGTCAATACAGAAACAGAAGACCCTTTTCTCACTACTCCAACAGGCAAACTCATTTTTGCCTTTCAAAACCCAGTTCAATTATATGATTTCAGTATTTGTACCCCAAAGGGAAGCAGTTGCGCTTTTTTCAGTTACTATAGGTTTTATACTTTACATTACATCCCAGTGAGCTCATTGTAAGTTAGAAATATCTTAAGTCAAAAAGGCACTTAATACACTTAACCTAAAGCAACACAGCACATACTTGAGCACCAGCTGTTTACCTTTCCATTGCCACTACACAGCATTTCAAGGCATCTTACTGCATAGTTATCCTTGGAAAGATCAAAATTCATAATTTGAAGTATGTTTACTATTGAATGCATGTGGGTGCACCACCATAACATCAAAAAAATTATTATATAAAACCCCGGTAAGTCAGTGACCATCTGTGGTGACAAAAATCTTGAAAAGAAATATATCAGAGAATGACCCACTGATGGGGAAGAGAAGGAAAAGTATGTTGGGTCTCTGGACGAACCAAATGTGGAATGGCAAAGAGTAAATTCAGGGGAAAAAATCCCAGGTTTTTTAACATCTCAAATATTAGATAGTCAAAATATAGTTGTGTACTAAAAAGTGATAAATGAAGAAAGCTTACCTGGGACTTATCCAGAAAGGGGTTGTGTTATCCATAGAGAACTTTAAATAACAGTAAACCATAAAAATAGAAGTCATTTTTTATTACTACCATTTGCTGGTAATAGTTAACAATCTTAGTGATAAAATGTTCCTCCCACCAGGAAAGCCTAGGTCTATGTCCCTCTCTACCGCCAAAGTGTATTGCCATCTTTTATTCTATACTTCCATATAAAGACTTACCCTAATTTCTCAACTTGACCATCAATATAGTCATCAGAATCTGGGCTTTTGGTACCATATTAGCTTTTACTGCTCCATTACATATAAAATTTGATTGAGGCACATGTTGCATCTCTATTTTTAATCCAGTCTTCATTTTCTATCACAAAGGGAGTGAATCATACAATTAATTAGAAAACACAAATAATCCTCATTTGGTCCCATTAAATTCATGATCGGTATCAGGGATTACAGGTCCTTGGTTTCTTCACTAGTATCTTTTTAATATTCAATCTCTCTTAATATTTTTATTTGCCAGCAGAACTATTTGAGGCTTACTACTACTACTGGTATGGCAAATTAATTAATTAAGAAGTCAGTATGCTTACAGAATGGTTTTCATCAGTAGCTATTCATCTGTCTCTACTTTAGAGTCATTCTATTGGTGTAAACCATAGGAGAAAGTGTGCAAATTATTTTTAGGATAAAAGGAGTTAAAAACAACTTACATGTCTTTTACCTTCAATAAATACACATCTTCACCAGATAAACAATATATATTTATCAAATATTTTCAACACAAATTTTTTTAATAAAGTGGACATGAATGGCTCATAATAAGCATACAACCGAAGTTACCTGGAGAATTATTTGGTTACCAATTAAGAATATACCATATGAAAATTTTGGCATTTTCACTGTTAAGAATATTATAAGTTAGATATCTCCTCTTTCTTTGGCAAACCCTTCAGGAATCTTAACTACAATTCACTAATAAAAAAAAGTAATTCAAGCCAAGAGGGGTGGCACAGCTTGTAATCCCAATATTTGGGAGGTGAGACAGGAGGATCATAGGTCTGAGGAGCAACTCAGCAGGGCTCCTAGTAATTTGGTGAGATCCCTTTTAAAATTAAAAAAAATAAAATAGGGCTGGGTGTGTAGCTCGTAGGTAAAATGCCTCCAAGTTCAATCCCTAGTAACACACACACACACACACACACACACACACACACACACAGATATGCAGTTCAAACTGGTCATGGTGGCAAATGCCTATAATCCCAATACTTTGGAGACTAGAGAGTAAGATCACAGGTTTGAGGCCAGCTTCAGCAACTTAGTGAGACCCTGTTTCAAAAATAAATGAATAATAAATGAATAAAAGATTAGGATGTATAGCTCAGAGGTAGAATTCTCCTGAGTTTAACCCAAAACAAACAAACAAAAAGTAGTTCTAAAGCTGTGGCAGGTTAACATCTTGATATATTAGCAGAAATGTTTTTTTCCTAGCATTGTGCGTACATAAGACCTTTCCCAGAGCTCACACAGTGAGGGTCTTCCAAGTTCATTTCTTAGGGAAGTGAAAGAATAAGAGAATGGCAAAGCCAACAGAGGAGTCAAAGTGCTGGCTCTTGAAGACTGCAGTTTTACAAGTGGGAGTGAGAGGCTTGCGCCCAGCAATCTCCTGGAAGTAAGACTTGGCAGTGACCGGGTCCAGCTGGAGCAGAGAACTGTCCTCCAGCATAATCAGAGTTGTGAGTTGAATACAATATGTTGCAGTGTTTTAAGACTAACGTGGGTGGATTTGGAACTAGTAAGAAATGAGAAATAGCATCATAAGCAAAAGTGAGTAGGTTTATTTTAAACAAATTGTCTAGTTCTGAAAAAAAAAAAAAATCAAGTGACAGCTAGAGTGCTCATTCTTGGCCAACTCTTGCTTTCAGCAGCCTTCTGGGACTGTTCTACCACTAGCATAACTATCACCAAATGCTGGAGTCTGAAGGAAAGCTCAAGTATGTCAGGAGAAGAGGGAACAAGGTGAGTTTTATTGTTTATACCCGGAAGAAGTTCTGAAACTAATTCACAGAGAAAATGCCATACATAAGTCATGCAAACTACCTCAGCTGATGAAGGTGTCATAGAGAAGAACTGGTGTTGGATTAGTACAAATTATAGTTGCTTCCATCTTTGAACAGGGCAGCCCTTCAGCCAAGTGCCTCAGCAAAGAGGTACTGTTTGCCCCCAGTCCACTGGCAAAGGAATCTCACCCAATGATCCACTGAGTGTTAGCATGCCATGTTTAATGGAACCTCAACAGTTTGCAAAGAAGAGCACTCACTTCCAGAAACAGTAGAGTAACGTTGTGAGCTCAAGGCCTCTAGAATCTACTTCTGGGCTTAGAATCCTAGCTCTTATGTAGATTCATAGTAGTGTGACCATCAGCAAGTTAATGAACCTCTCTGGGTCTCGGTTTTCTCACCTACAGACCTTTACAGTGTCACTGTGCGAATTAGAATGGGAGTACATGGAAAGTACCTAAGATTTGGGGACACACAGGTAGTACCTTCTATAAGGCACAGCCTTTGGCTAACGTGAATAGTATATGAAACATCAGGAGCCCTTGGTAATAGAGAGACTAATGCCCCTCCACAAATATATTCATTTTAGAGTCTTCAGAATTTATGGATGTTACCTTATGTGGCAAAGAAGAATTTGCAGATGTGATGTAATAAAATTAAGGAATTTGAGGTGGGAAGGTCATCCTAGCCAGTGTAACCACAATGGTCCTTAGCATAGAGACATAGAAGTCAGAGTTAAAGGACCAGGCAGAGATGAGAGAAGTAGAGACTGGAGTGATGGTCTTGAAGACTGAGGGTAAACAATAAGCCAAGATGGAGGCTGCTATTAGAAGCTGAAAAGGCAGAATTATAAAAGTTACCATTTTAATGCCCCAACTTCTTAAATAAAGTCTATAGATAATGCACTTAAAGAATATTAATAATTTCCCCAAGATTAAGTGCTTATTAAGTGGAAAACGGGAACCACTTGGACCTTCCTAGTCCCAAACATGACACTATCATGGTTCCAAGGCTTTCCTAGGAAGACTTCTGCATCCAGGGCCTTTCCTAAGGAAAACCAGTGACTATGTTAAAACATATTAACATATCTGTACAAGGAACAGTATTCACTCACTCATCTCCAAATTCCAGCTTGTTCTAAGTTTAAAAAGGGAAAAAAAACATAGCAAGAGAAAGCCAATTATTAGTTGCAACTATAATCAGCAGCTATAAAGATCAGGGACTAAAATCAAAAGATGTGAAGTCCAAAGAAATCTGATTAACAAATCTGACACACCTTTGCTATGTGATCAAGGATAATTCATTTAATTTCCCCGTTGGTACAATAATTACATTACCAGGTTTTATGGAGGAGTAAATGACGCAATCAATATTAAAACTGTTTACATGCCACACACATAATTGCATTCATGTTTCCTTTTATTGAGAGCTGATTACATGCTTGAAATTGTTCTAATCTCATTACATGGATTATTTCACTTAATTTCCACATTATCCCTAGCATATAACCATGCTAGTCAGAGTCAAAATGATGGCTTAGAGCATGAACTCCCAAACTGTGTGCTTAGACAACACATTCAACCTCTCTGTTCATCAGCTCTCCCTCCTAGAGAATAATGATACTAATTTTTCATAGTGTATACCTGATTTACAGAATAAATGTGTGTGTGTGTGAAAGAGAAAGAGAGAGAGGATGCTTCCTATGTAAGTGCTTGAGGTTATTATCCCTGGCCCCCTCACACACGTGCCTTACAGATGAGAAAAGTAGCTAATTACTCATCCAAGACCAAAGAGCTTCTAGATGCTGGGATATTGGAAACAAGATTGAAACCTACAATATTTCTATAGTGCGCCCTGGTATTTAAAAAATACCTAATGTTAATATACATTTTATTATCTAATAAAATGACATCAAGAAAGCTGGGCATGGTGGCTCATGCTTGTAATCCTAGTACTTGGGAGGCTAAGACAGGAGGACCACAGGTTCAAAGCAAGCCTCAACAACATAGCAAGGCTATCAGAATCCTAGGGAGACCCTGTTTCTAAATAAGATATAAAGTCACTCTGAGGGTGTAGCTTGGAGGTAGAATGCCTCTGGGTTCCATCCCCAGTGCCACACACACACACAAAAAAATGACATCAAGATATCCTATATAAGGAAATTTGAAGTGACATAAGTAAATAATATAAAGTTTTTACATAAGATTTCTTTCACTGAAGATCTTGAATTTCATTAAATTTCTTTATTTTTTATCAACATAGAATTTTTAAAAGAGAAAGCTTTCTGCACATAGATGTTTATGTCAGTTTTATTTATAATTTCTAAAACTTAGAATAAATCAAGATTAACTTTAGTAGATGAATAAAGACACTGTAGTATATCTCAATGATAGAATATTATTCAGCACTAAAGAGAAATGTTCTAGCTAGCTGTGAAGAAAATATGGAAAATATTTGAATCTTTTGTTAAGTTAAAGAGGCCAATCTGATAAAACTAGATACTATATGATTCCAATTATATTACATTCTGGAAAAGGCAAACTATAGAGGCAATGCAAAGTTTAGTGTTTGTCAGAGGATGGGGGATAGAGGGATGAATAGACTTAATAAGAATGATTTTTATGGTAGCAAAACTACTCTGTACAATACTATAATGGTGCATATATTATTTATTTATCAAAACTCATAGAATACATAACACCTAGAGTTAGCCCAAATGTAAACTTTGAACTTTGATAATGATTTATCTGTGTAGGTTCCTGGATTATAACAAATGAACCATTCTGGTGAGGGAGATTGATAATGGAGTCTGCACTGAGGTGGGGAGGGAATAGATGAGACTTCTGTACTTTCTGCTCTATTTGCTACGAACCTAAAACTTTTCTAAGAAAAAAAAAATCTACAAAACAGGAAAAAATTCAGAAAGATTTTATGCATCCAATATTGCTACTTTCATTAGGTAATTTATAATTGTCCTAATGTGGGAAATTTGTATTGTGTTCTATAATAATATCAGATCAAATACTTGTGGTTCCTTTTAATTTTTTTTGGAAGTATAATTGTTGGACACAAATTGTTGAGAGTGGATTTCTTCATAAATTGTATCATTCTGAATATAAAAATTCAAGGAAATATTATTAATAGTGTCAGAAGGCCTCTGAATCTGACCTAATTTTACTTCAAATTGAAGTTACATCCTGAGGCATATACTAGAGTGCTAGACTTTAAGGAATCATAATTTTTACAAAATTTGGCCATGAATTTGCTCTTTAAACTCACTTGTTCCATGGAGTCACACCTCCAGAAAAGGAAGGCCCAGCAGCTTCAACTCTATCCTTTATCAAGATCTCTCCAGCTGCTGTGTCAGGAGGATGCCTGTTAGATGTTCTTATCAACACAGGGCCTCCCTCTGTCTTCTCTTTCATCATCCCTTCATGCTGTTTTATTATCTTCTCCTTTATTAAATCTGCTTAAACATCTGAGGCTTCCCCTCTATGCCAAACACTGTGCTAGTTTACACACTTATCTTGGTTGGCCACCCCCACTCGATTTTGGAAACATGCATAGAATTTTTTCCAAGATGTTTAAATATAATTATTCAATCATATTAAGTGTATCTTTGTTTTTAATTCATTAACTGCTCACTAGTAGGAAAAAGGCAAATATTTTTCTTTTCATTTTTCCTATGCTTACATCCATTTCTATTTTAATTGAATCCTTTACTTAATTTAATCCATCTTTATTTTATTTTATATTACTTAATCCTTTCTCTTTCTTTTTCTTTTCCTTTTTTTTTTTTTTCTTGTAGTGCTGAGAATTGAACCTGGGTCCTGTACATGCTAGCCAATTGTTCTAGCACTAAGTTACATCCCTGTCCTTCTTTGGCTTCTTTATACCTTATTCTCATCTTGTTTATCTACCTCCTCTCCTTTCATTCCTCCTATGTTCTTTTACAATATCAAAGTGTGAGAGTCACTGGATTAAATAAAAATAAACCTACTAACTCCAGTGGAAGACTCCCACTAATTTCAAAGATAAAGTTCCCTAGGTAAATTTTTTTTGTCAGTGTTATAGTACATGCACCCTTTAATGTCCCCTGAATGTATGCTAGCAACCATCCCAACCACAATAATATTCATAGAAGGCTATGTAGGGCTATCAATGATCATGCTAAGTTATCTCTTCATATTTTCACTGCATTCCACAAAAGTAAACAATAGAAAGAATATACAAAGTTATTTTGGAGCATAAAGAGAATAATTAAATATTTTAATGAAACCAAGCAAGGATATGCAGTCTTCTGAGATCTAGCTGCTTGAAACTGTGATTCACAGCTTTCCTCAAAACCCAAGAATACTCCAAATTTTCTGATGATTTAAGAAAGGGACTATTTGGGCTGACAGGGCATTTTATTACCAGTACCAAGTTTCATTTAGGAAAAGGTGACCGATTCTTACCAATTTTTTACTCAGAGCAATACACCTCATGATCACGAAGCCAGCAACCTGCAGAGAAAACCCAACAAGATGTCTAGTTCAGTGAACTCACCTGTAGTGACACCTCTGAGAGGGTCACTTCTTACTGTAATACTCACTGAACCTAAAGCATTTAGTGTAGATGGAAATGAAGTGGTGAATTTCTTGTGTCTGCTAAGCTGGCCTACCACCTTATCTCTGTTTTTTTGTAGACAAAGCGGTAGTGACCACAGCAGAACTTGAATGACCCATTAAGGAATATGTTAATGTGCAATTTTAACAGAATTCAATAAAAGTGTCACTAACCAGAAATATGTTCATCTGTTTTGAAAAACACAACACTAAACGAAAGGTATGCAAATTATCTACTTTTCCCTACTCTAAGTTTGATTATTATACATAGGGTAAAAACAAAGTAAATGATTAAATAAAAATCTAATCTGTGAAAAAGAAAGAAAAATCCAGGTTGTAAACAGAAATTATAAAACTAAGTTTTGTGTTAAAATGATGCATCTAAATAAATGTTGAAGTCATAAGGATAGGGACCTCAGTAAACATAAATCTTTAGATACACATATATAATTAGTGGGTAACACTGAGTGATATTAAAACTTTTCAAAAAACATGATCATATGCTTAGGTAATCTATAATATGAAAAGTAAACTACATTGTAATTGAGGTTATTTATAATTTTTAAATCTGCATATGCTATATGGTGAGAAGTAAATAGCCAGATAAATATTTGGTCCAATGAATATATTCATTTCCTGAAACTGAAAAATAAAATTGGAAAGTATGCAAACACATATTTTTTAACTTTTCAAAAGATACAAGCACAAAGAAAATATAAACTTAAACTTCCTTTGGACTGCAAAAGGCTAAGACTTTTCTAAAGGAGTCTGATTAGGTGAAAAGCTATTTTTTTTTCTTCCTAAAGCTGATTAACTAGTTGGGTATTTCTTTGAATAGCTTAGAAGGTTCAAGTTATATCTGGCAGAGTGAATAGGTAATGATATATGCCTCATTCACCAAAGAAACAAATGTTTTGTTTTCCAACTCTAATTCTCTATTTTGTAGTAAGCTGGAGTGATATAATATACACCAGTATTATTGTAAAACAAGAGTTTATTACTTGGCTAAGTAAGTTGATCTTTGGAAAAGTGTACAAGTGCTTTGAAATAAAATAAAAACTACTTAATCCAATCTTCTCTCATACAATTTCTTTCAAGGAGAACAGACACAGCCTGTTAAAATAACAAAGAATGTAGAGTTTCCATTCATGGACAAAGTGTCCTCATTCAAACCACCACTCCATGCTACCTTGCCCCTCTTCTCAACTTTCTTTGCAGTAGGGAAATGTGATTCCCTGAAACCTCCGGGATTTTGTTTTATGTTAACTGGCAGAGCTTTTTCACGTCTCACAGACTTGGTGACACCTAAATGACACACACTTTGGATTGTCTTGTTGTGTGGAGAAGGCAGATAAAGGGAGGAGGAGAAACCTAAAACAGGTGGGCGAGGGCAAGGTGACATTCACAAGCGTTCCTGAGATCAGGGCCAAGGGTAGGATCTTGGGGGAGATAAAAACCATTGCTCCAGTGAAATGATTTCACAAGAAGTGTTCAATTACAAGCCATGTCCTGAGAATTCTCCCAAATCTGGCAGCCCTACCAGGGAGCACTGTAAAGGAAAAAGTAAAATCTTCAGAATCTTTGGCCAAGGTATGAGCCGAGACTAGTGTAATTTAAGTGTAATTAATAGACAATGTCTGGCTTGTAAAACGACCACAGAATTGTGTCAGATGGGGATTGGTGTGAAATGCCAATATTTCCAGCTGTACTGGGAAATAAGATACTATGTTTTAGATGCAATTCTGTTAGTCCTCATCTCTATGTCGCTGCTGGAATTCAGCCATGGATGTTTACCTGGTCAATATGCTTACTTAAAGTCTGTAAGAAATTATAAACAATGCACATCTCTAGTTCTAGGGTGATTTAGAACAATAGATTTCATATCGATTTGAAGGAAAAATGTGTATACCCTGACTTTCTAGCAATATGTCTTTCATGTATTCATTCCCAAAAGACTTTTGCAAAGTGTATTCCAATAAAAAAATCATAAGAAGGTTGAGATGTGATTTTCACAAGATTACAAAATGTAAAACAAATGTCAAAGTAAATTTTTGCAATTGCTTTTGATTACAGCATTTTGAGATTCTAGAGCATTGTATGAAATTCTTAAACCAGCATTTTTTTTCTTTTTAACAAAACATAACCTCCCTTGAACCTAACCACAATTCTTTCCCTTCCTGTCAGTCAGTTTCTTGTAGTTCTTTTGAAACACTATTTGTAAGACAGGCCCCTAGGGCAGAAAGCATTTGTTGAACCAGCTCTCATTATAAGAAGACCTTTCTGCAGGCTGGGATCCTCTTCTGCATGAAGACAGCGAGGCCTCTTCAAGGAGGTCTCATCTATCAGGTTCCTTGTTCCACTGTCCATGTAAGTAGCTCACAACTTCTGAGGAAAAGAATAAAAGCAAGTGTGAACCAAGGTTACAGTCCAGGGCTTTTATATTCAAAGAAAATATTTCCTTCTCTGAAAGTTCAGTAGTGGCTAGAGTTACTAATGGGACCGATCATGACCAAAACATATCTGTATCATTGGCTGTATATTTTGTCCAGTACTGAACACAATTGTATTATACTAACACAAAATAGTGCCTCCATTCAGCTAATGAGCTAAAAACAGAATCTAATCTTAGTAGTTATATGAGTCAAGCAGCACGGCTCATTCCCATTGAGGAGAGCAGTTCTCTGTGTCACAAAAGGAGGCCAGGTGGGAACAAAATGCACATCTACCCAATTCCTTTTTAGTATTTCAGCTTCAAGAAAGCACGAGCTCCATTGGGTTGCACTCAATCGGCTGCTGATTTGACATCATGATTATATACATAAAGTTATAACTTTCTGCTTATCAAATACGATAGATTCCATGAGGATTGTAATTTTGAACTTGATCTATTTGTGCCAAATTGCCTGAAAATAATAATTAGAGGCAATTTAACATAATGAGTACAGTAGTTTCAGATAAATTACCCCTACAGAACATTAATTGTATTCATTAAACAGAAAGGAAAAATAAATCCAAGGTCACATCTATTATGGCTTTATTTTTAGACATTATCTTCAATTTTTCTTTTTAAATTATGAGAGAATGATTTAGAGAGAATGAAGATATATTTGGCCAGTAAAATTATTGCATTAGGATGTTAGTTTTAATTTTAAAATTTGACTTAAATTTGCTAAAAAAAATTGCATTCAAGTTATCTTCTGGTGATGGTTTGTGATTTTTTAATTTATTTTCTTCATGATTATGACTTTGAAATATCTTTAGTATCTAAACAATAAATAATTATTTAAGTTTGGATTTTTTCTAGTGTTCTAGTTTCATTATCCTAAAAATGAATATTGAAGCATCCTGAATTCTGCATTAGGAAATCCATCTGGAATGTTTTTTGAAAATTAATATTAGAAAAATTTAAATAGAATGAATGAGCTTTGACATCTACAAAGTTATCTTACTCTTGGTATTATTATAATCATTGGACTTGAAGGCTTTGCCAAAGTTGTATCAAGGACAAGGTTATTGCCTAATGACTGGCCTGAAGTATGACTTTTATAGACAAAGCTATGAATTGTCTATCTTCTGACCTGAGAAGGTTTGCACTGTCAAGAGCCAAGGAGACAGTAGATATTATACACCTAATATGTGCGGCATCAGAAAAATTGAGAACATTTGGGGAGGAAGCTCACTGGTCATTTATGGTTTTTCTTAATGGAAAACTTCACACAATCATGATATTCTCTTTTCTCACATTTCAGGGTGGGTAGGTAGCCTCCCCTTACCAGTTCAGTTTCCACTGATAACTAAAAAGGAATACTTTGTGGATTCTCCTCACTATAATGGCATATTTCAGCTGGGCGTGGTGGCGCTCACTTGTAATCACAGTACTTGAGAGTCTGAGACAGGGTTCGAGGTCACCCTCAGCTACTTAGTGAGGCCTTCTGCAACTTAGTGAGACCCTGTTTCAAACTAAAGAATAAAAAATAAGGCTGGGGGTGTAGCTCGGAGGTAGAATGCCCCTAGATTCAATCCCCAGTACTGCAAAAAAAGAAAAAAAATAATAATGGCCTACTTCTTGCTGTCAGATCTTAGGTCTTCAGATTTGGTTCTAAATTCTAAATCTTTTTTTTTTGTGTGTGTGTGTGTATGTGTATATGTGTATGTGTGGTGTTGGGGACTGAACCCAGAGAACATTCTATCTCTGAGCTATAACCCCAAGCCCAATTTTATTTATTTGGAAACAGGGTCTTGCTAAGTTGATTTAAACCTCACTAAATTGCTGAGGCTGACTTCAAACCTGCTATCCTCTTGTCTCAGCCTCCTGAGAACTGAGATTACAGGTGTGTGCCACCTCCTCTACTCCAGTTCTAAATCCTTTCTTGTGAATCAGTTTAGCATGTGCCGTAATGCTTAGTCTTATCAACTCAGCTTGAAGGGTTAAAGTAAAAGTTCGGCACAAGCAAACCTAAATTACTTTAACTCAATCAAAACTTCTCTCTTCTGGTCTGAAAGTGTGTGTGTGTGTGTGTGTGTGTGTGTGTGTGTGTGTGTGTGTGTTAATTACTGTGGATGGAACCCAGGGGCATTCTACCTCTGCGCTACATCCACAGCCCAATTTTTTTTTTTTTTTTTCTTTTTTTGGAACGGGATCTCACTAAACTGCTGAGGGTCTAAGTTGCTGAGGCTGTCCTGAAACCTGTGTGATCCTTCTGTCTCAGTCCCACCAAATACCGGAATTATAGGCATGCATTACCACCTCCAGCTATGCATCACCAATTTAATACAACAAAAATAGAAATTTTGACATTCAACTCAAAACCTCTCTTTCCACATAAGAGAATTGAACGAACACCCAGCCTTTTGTCCTAAGGAAGATCAAAACAAAATCACCAGGAACCAGAAACTCTCTTTTGCTCATTCTCAATGAGCAATTAAGCAGTCCCAACTAGTCCCACTTGAAAATAAAACTCATTTCCATCTGCTTACCATTTCCACAGGTGCCTTCTTAGTTCGAGCCTATTGCCAAGACTCTTCCCATAGCAAAAGAGTATCCCAAGTTTCCTTCTTGCCCTCCATTCTATATTCTCTATTGGTGATTCTTTCACAACATAACTCACATAGTATCTTCCCTCTACTCAAAAACTTGCAATGGCTACCATCTCAGTCTCAATTGAAGTGAAAGTTGTACAATGCCTGATTTGTTGCAGGTTGCATTTCACCAACCTTACATCTCACTTCTCTACCACTAGTTCACTTTGCTCCAGGGGTACTTACCTCCCTGACCCTTCTCCAGCCCCTCAACCATATGTGTTTTTCGAAGCATGAGTTTTTCAGCTGTGCAACAATGTTCTTGCCCCAGATTGTTGCATTTTTTCCCCCAGGTCTATTCAAGGTATCTATTCAAATTTTTACCCCGTCAGCGAACTCTTCCCCATCACTAGAAGTAAAATAGCACCTATTCCCCACCACTCTGTCTCTTTACTCTGTAGCCTTCTTTGTCCTCCTAGTACTTATCATAGTCTGGTATAGTACTTAATTATTGATTGAATTATTTTTATCTCCCATAGTAGACAGTAAGACCTATGAGAGCAGGGACGCATTCGATTCTGTTCAATTCTTTTATCCCCAGTAGTTACAATAGAGCCAGGTAGAGAGTGCAGATGATAGGTAAATGTTCAGTCAATGAAAAGAATGTCAGATTGGGCATAAAAAATACCTTTCTAATCTGATAACATTGTTTGACCCACAGAATTTTTTGTATACTTTTCATAATAAAATGCAATGAAAGGCCCTTAGTTATATCTAATAATTTTATCAAACCAAATTACTCAAGATGTGGTTCACTTTAAGGCAAGTCTCAGGAAGTATGACATCTGCCTCCATGGCCTTCACCAATCTGGGGTCTCCTAACAAATATCTACCAAGTTGTCTCCTACCAAGTAACTCCAGAGACTTCTCCCAAGTACAACTGATCATTCCCCATTTGTAGCACTATATGTAGCTTTCTCATCACACCCAGACTAGTTATTGCTCTCTTTTATTTACTGGTATCTCTCTTTCACGTGTTTGGAGAGCAGAATCTCCTTGATAGTCACCTTTGTGCCATCTGGATCAAAATGTACTTCGTTTATTCCACAAGTAATTATGAAATATGTTCCAAGCACGAGTTTGGTGTATTCAACTGAGAGAAGTTCAATGCAGCCTAAGAAGAGAAAATAAAGCATAGTTGGTAAAAAACGAGACAGACACGGAATCAATCATGGTGGGTGTTGCAGGAAATGGCAGGAGGTTTGCATTTCACTGTTCTAAGTGAAGCAAGAAGGCATCAGAGATTTCAACGGGGAGTTATATGATCTAATTTATATTTTTTAAAGACCACTCTAGCAACTATGTTCAGGATAGGCTTCAAAGGAGCATGAAGTAGGAGGCCTGTAAGAAAGTCCCTGAAATATCATGACAAAAGATACCAGTAGGTCAGATTAGAGTGTCAGTGGAAGAGATGGAGGAAAGTTGGATGCATATATTTTGGAAATAATGTGCTAGATATATGAGAAAAAGAAAGAAATCTAAGGTCACTGCTAGGCTTTTGCCTTGAGTAATATAGAGTGTACCATGATGTCATTTACTGACTGGGATGAATAGAGAAGAGGTTGGAACTGTGGGTATGAAATCAAGAGTTGTTGTTGTTATTGATGTTGTCGTTTTGGTGTTTTTCTGTATTTAATTTTAAAGTGTCAAGTAAGCAGTTGGATATATAAATATGAAACTCAATATTGATGACTAAATGAATGAATTAATAAATGTCTTATAAAAAATCCTCAAAATACGCTTTGGCAGAACACCAAGGTTTTTTCATTGCAAAAATTAAGTAAATGCAGTCTTTTTTCAACAAGTGGGAGGAAAAGTTAATATAAGAATTTTTTAAAATGTAAATTTTATCCTAATAAGTTTTGACTTAAAACTCATTTAAGCCAAATAGCTTCTACTCATTTACAATGGAGTCCGGTAGTAGATAGACAGGAATACATAATTAAATATTTTTCTAAAATAATATATACATATATAATCCTATATATACTTATATATAATTTAATTCTTGTGCTATGTTTAATATTTAGCTATTTCATGACTTTCTACCTAGACAGCAGTGTCCTTCTAGTGATTTATCACTTGAAAATATGTAAGAACCTTTCTCCTGGGGATTAGATGTGATTTTTCCAAGCACTCAGCTGTGATAATCTCCATAATTTTGACTGCATCCTCTGCATTTCTCCTTCTTAAGGGCTTTGGGAGCACGTTACAGGTAAAAATATCTCTTCAAAGGGTAAACAGATCCAAGAACATAGAATAATTATCGTCACCATTAGTACTAACCATGTCTTTCCTAATGATCCAAATAAGGAGATCACGGTTGTCAGGCTGAAATCCAAAGTGTCTATAAGGGAACTTGTTATTAAAAAGGCATTGCTTCAGTTACTGGCATATTACATGTTGCCATTAAGGTAGAAGAATTATATACAGAATTTGAAATGCAGAAAGGATTTTCATGAAGAAAAAAAAAACTACCCAAAGTAAAAGTCACAAAGAGGAGATAGTAGATTAATTTTTTTATTGTCAAATTTAACAGCACAATGTGAATTCTAAATGAAGCTCTTCCCCACCTCATAATGTTCACACCTGGTGCTATAAAAAATTCACAGGATTTTTATGGGCTGTGACTGTCAGTGCTTCAAAAATTTTGACTCATGTATTTTGGGTGGTGTTGTTTAATATAATTTAGAGGACATTTATATGTTATTCAGCAAAATTTTACTTTTAAGTGAGTTTTTCATTCCATTTCATTTTAATTTCCTTTTTTAATTTATTTTTTAATTGGTGCATTGTAATCATATGTCTTTGTTAGGTACAAGCTGATAAAGGCATACATGCACACATTTCTCATTTAACCCTTCCCCAATTCCCACCCCACTTCCTTGCCCTCCCTCTTTCTCAGGTTCAATTTAGTGATTGACTTGTTTGTGAAAGTACATCATGTGTATTAGGGTGCCCCCCCATCACCTTCAATTAAGTCAACTTCTTTGCTCATCAAAGGTGCTTATTAGGAGATTTCTGAAAACTTGATCTTAAAAAACATAATTCTATGGTACCAAAAACTAGTAGATATTGTCACTGTTTTTCTTTGCCTTCAGTTAAAAAAATACCAGTTAATTTGTTTTTAAAATCCTAGAAAAACAATGTGGGAGCTATATTAATAATAAAGAACAAAAATGATCAGGGTAGCCCTTGGAATTCACTCTTACTAATATGTTCACATAAAAGAATATAAAAAGAGTGTAAAGAAGCTACCACTTCTTATTTCCTGAAAAGCAAAATGAGGTACCTCATTATTAGATGTTTTCAATTATAAAAACAATTTTATGCTTGTTTAAATATTTCTTACACATGTTAAAAAACAATTCAAATGCTAAGGAATCATGTAGATTAGTAGGAATCTCACCTTCAACTTGTACATGTCTCACTTCTCTCTCCACTTGATATTTTTGTATATATATATATATATTTAAGTCATCTTAATATATAAATATAGTAATATGTGTATAAAATATTATATTAAATGTGACATATTTAACATATGTGTAATAAATGTGGCATGGGTAGTTGTATTATATAAAGGGATCACATAATACATATTGGAAACTCTGCTCATTTTTTCATCTTAATAATATATGACAGCTGGACATGGTAGCACACTCTTGTAATCCCAGTACTTGGGAGATTGAGAATTTGGGAGACTGAGACAGAAAAATTATAGGTTCAAGGCCAGCCTCAGCAACTTAGCGAGGCCCTCCTCAACTTAATGAGACCCTGTTTCAAAATAAAAAATAAAATAGGGCTGGGAATGTAGCTCAGAGGCAGAATGCCTTGGGTTCAATCACCAGTAAAAGCAAACATCCTATATATCTTTTCAATCTAATTCATTTTTTTTATTTGTTAGACTACACACACACACACACACACAGACACACACACAGTGGTTTTGCAGTTTTATTTCCAAACTTCAGTGATGTGCACCAAAGAATGCTACTGTCATTTAAATACCTTTATCCCCTGAACTATGGAGCTAGACATAAAGAAATATAGAATATACTCTCTCTCTCTCTCATATATATATATATATATATATATATGTGTGTATATATATATATGTGTGTGTGTATATATATATATATACATACATATATCATACATATATATATACTTTTTTTTTTTTTTTTGCGGTACTGAGGATTGAACTCAGGGGCATTCTACCTCTGAGCTATACTCCCAGCCCAATTTTTTATTTTTTATTTTGAAGCAGGGTCTCACTAAGTTGCGGAGTGCCTCACTAGGTAGCTGAGGCTGGCCGCAAACCCAGATCCTCCGGTCTCAGCCTCCCAAATGCTGGGATTACAAGTATGCACCACCATGCCCGGCTGATATACTCTATATTTTAACCAAATACATGTAGACAACAGGTGGGAAAGATGGATAAATAGTCACATGGACACTTAAACTTCACAATTATAGTGACTTTATTGTAAAATGTTTCTGTAAGAATAACTATTATACAAAGAACTTCAAATGGAGTTGAATTAACTACTTTTAGGATATCTCATAAGATGTTTGCAGCATAATTATGTTGTCTTTCCATACATGAGAAAAAGTTATCAATTAATATTTCCAGAATTTACATCTGTCAGGATAAGCTCAATTCTTAACCTTCCTAATAAAGAAAGCATCTGACCTGCTGAACTGTCATCGTCAGTAAATATCTACCTGGAGAAGCAGAACTTCTCTATATCCCTCTACCGTGTTACACACACAGTGTATACTGTTTAAGATAATGTGCTATCTAAGAGTGGAACAAGGGTTGAAATAAACCATGGGAGCTTATTCACCGAGGAAACACACTGATTCAATCTCACTCCCAGAGCAGCACCCTGTAAATAAAGATTTAATTCAGAAATTGTTAGCAGACCAGTCCTTAAAAATTGTGTAAACATGACTAATATGAGAAAACCAAGCATGAAACAGAAGAAACTCCTGATGGTGAACAAATCAAGTTTAAAACAAAAATGGAATATTAGGTTTTAAAAGTCAATAATAAAGCAAACATTGCCATTTGGAACTATGATTACAAGAGCATTTTACATTTCATGTTTCTTGGTTAGAAATAGGAAGGAAGACAATGGGCGTGGTGCAATATAGTATCACTTGAAAATAACTCCTGTGGTTGTTGATTATGCTGCAGCTGTACTCATTATATCAACACTGATGTAAGGTTTTTTTCAGAATTATAAAAGACCATGTAGATGAGAATTTTTGTGTATTTTGGATTGCAGAATCAAATTATGTCATCCACATTGACTGTGAGTGACAGAAATAGGAGAGAGAAAACAAGCAGACTCAATGGCTGTTCAGTCAGGGTGGTGAAAATTTATTACAGAGTGCTCTTTGGATCACTGAGAGCTTTAAAGATATAAAAACAGGATATGGACTTCAATTGTCATAAAGGGATTTATTTAAGACTGATGGCAGAGACTATTAAATTCTGAGTTTCCTTCCTGAGAACTGTTTAAGAATATAGTGAATAGCTAGCCATTCGTTGCAAGTATTTTACAACATCTTTGCCAGCGAATGCCACTTCCTACTTTATCAATATATAATCCTATGATTTCTCTTTTTGCTGTGGGTATGATCAACCTAGGAGCTAGTGTTTTATTGCAGTCCATTTTTACAGAATTCTTAACTATCCAGGGACATAGATTACTAGCAAAGTCCACAGGTAAGAGTGAAAAGGCTCAACATTCAGACACTAGCTCTTTATGGTTTCCAAAATGTGTTGGGGGTGTTGCAGAAACTGTTATTTTAAAGAATGTTCAAAGTTAAAAGATTGGATCAATATTCCCTTGTATTAGAGTCTACATATTATATTTCCTTAAGAAAAAGCAATTAGTTGTTCTTGAACCATTAACTAACATTCTTGGAATCTCCAGAAACTTCCCATGCATATAGTAATTTAATTCAAGGTCATAAATACTAGCATTACAAGATGATATAGTAATAAGTCAATTTTTATTCTTTTTGTGTTCCTGAAACTACAGATGCACACCTGTTTAAGAAACTAAGAAGATAGTTAAAGTACTAAATAGTCTACAGATGCTGAGAGTATCTTTGGAAGCCTCTCTTGTAAACACAGACTAGTATCATCTCACAACCTTCACAATCCAATTGCCTTTCAAAAATTTATACACATCTGCAAGCTGTTAATCACGAGTGTGGCTGTCATCTGGGAGGATTCCAGCCTCAGTCTGAGTCAATGCACTTTCATAAGTTAAATGCATTTATTATGAGTTTAGGAGCAGGCCCATCTTGCTCTTATTATGCAAATGGTAGGGATCCTATAAACACCAAAAGCTTAACAAATACATATTGAATTGTAATGTCCTCAGATGAATTTAAGAATTATTTAGTATAGCTCTTTATTTATTATAAACATGAATGTTATTAGTTCCAAAACTTTAGTACATATTTTTTAAAGATTTCTTAGGTGTCTAATATATCTGTTTTTCTTAAATTGGTTTCCCTGAGAGAGAGACTCAAACACAAGATATTTATAGAAGGCTCTCAGGAACATCGGTGGGAGATGAAAGTTGGATTGATAGGAGAAGTAGTTGAATTGCAGTGCATTCACAACAAAGACCTTACTAGATGCCAAGGATGGTCAGAGGTTGGGATGCTGTCCCAGAGTTGTCCGGCCTTCAGTCAAGGAAGTTGGCTTTTGTACTTCCTCAGGGACCGATCTCATATGTAGTCTTCTCCCAGAGAAGGAAGAACTGACCTAGGGTGAATATATTTTCTCCAGCCAAGGGAAATTCTGGGGAAGAACTTAGCTAAGAACTGCTAACAATTAATATTCCAAGCAGTTTAATAAATAAGAGCTTCTGTCCTGCAGGGGATGTAGGTGGTACACTACATTATCCACTACGCGATTTTTATCTTAATGTTCTATGAACCATTTTCTTCTTTAACTACACTATTCTTTATAAAAAGCTCATTGATGACTTTCTTTTTCAATATCCATCTTTGCCTTATAATCAAGCAACTAAATCTTATTCTTTAAAAGGGAAATTTCCTCTTTTCTTGGTTCTGGTTTATTTCATATTGACCACATGATGTTGTAAAGAACTGTAATGCACTCCTAGATGGTATTCTTTTCTTAAACCTTTGCAGCTTTTCAACATTCTGCATATTCAAGTCATAATTTGGGAAATTAATCTCCCATAATATATTCTTAACATAATACTTTAAAGTAAAAATATACCACCAGTTGCTCAGAGCCAAGAAAACACAATTCTAAATCTGTATTCTAATGTTCAGGGCTTTCAAAAAGCATTTTAAAACATGATCCATAAATATTTATTGAACAACTACTATGTTTCAGATACTACTCTTCTGGACATTAAAGCACAATAGTGATCTACATGTACAGAAGTCATTATTTGCATTTTGTGAAGAGATGGCACAACAAGCCAGATAAAGTAATAAAATATTTAGCATGTAAATATTATACTTACAAATGCTAACAAGGGAAATAAAGCAAGGAAAGGATATTGAGTGCTGAGATAAAGGAATGTGATTTTACTTAGGGTAGGTGTCAGCTATGGCTGCAATAACAAATACTACAGACTGAGTTAAACAACAAAGATTGATTTCTCACATTCTGTAGGCTGTGAAGTCCAAAATCAAGGTGTCACAGACTTTGTGTCTAACAAGGCCCCTCTGCCTGTGTGCACGTGGCCACTTTCCTAATATGTCCTCATATGACACAGAGAGATATTATCTCTCTTGCCTCTTCATATAAAAGCACTAATCCCATTAATGAGAGATCCACCTTGTGTGACCAAATACCTCTCGAAGTCTCATCACTATATGCGATCACACTGGGATTAAGGTTATGACATATAAATTTGGGGATGGGGACACACATATCCAGTCCATAGATGTAGGATTGACAGAAATAGTGACTGCCAAGTGAAGACCTGAAGGAAATGTGAGTGCATGGCCTGCAGCTGTCTGGAGGAAGTGTACTGTAGATATAGGGAGTGATCCAAAAGTAGATAAGTGGCGATCCAAAAGTTCCCTAATGAAGAGACTTGGGAATCAGGTGCACTTTGCATGCTTCCAACTTGTCTGAGGTTAGTGAGACTCAACACCCATACACAACAAGTTGCATTAAGTACTTTTATTTCTGACAGACAGGTATTAAGAGAAAACTGAGGACTCAATGTAAACCAGTCCCATAAGATTTAGGAAAGCTGCCTGGGCTGTGTGGAGTCCTATCTGCATGTGCCCCACTTGTACTTCAGGGAGGGACCCCAAGCAGTAGCTCGCCCAGGTCTTATAGTGCAGGGGTATACGTCTCACTGGACTGAAGCATTGAAAGATCCACCTTGTGTGACTAAATACCACTCAGGGGAGAACGTGAACAAAACCTGTACTGTTCCAGTATCCTGGTCTCATCTTGAGGTGTTCCATACCCAAGACCTTCCATGGCCATTCTTGAGAACTACAAGGGAAACAGAGAGGACAATTGTGTTGGTCCAAGACCTGAAGAATTGTTTCTCAGACCTGTCTGCTTGACTGAAAACAAAACACAACAACAAAGCAGAAAGGACTATCTGACTGGAATTCTTCAGTTTGATAGATATCTGCTTATATATATAAACCTTTGTGATTCCATGTACTCATGTACTCCTATTTTCTTTTTTTTTTTTTTTTTTTTTTTTTTGCAGTACTGGGGATTGAGCTCAGGGGCATTCTACCGCCGAGCTACACCCCCAGCCCTATTTTTTATTCTTTATTTTGAAACCGAGTCTCACTAAGTTGCAAAGTGCCTCACTAGGTAGCTGAGGCTGGCCACGAACCCGGATCCTCTGGTCTCAGCCTCCCAAATGCTAGGATTACAAGCGTGAGCCACCATGCCTGGCATTGTACTCCTATTTTCTTTAGATATTCACTCACTATCACTGTTTCAGTCAATTCTATATCTATGGACTGAATATTTGTCCCCACCCTCCCCAAATTTATAGGTTGAAGCCCTAATCCCCAATGTGATACAGAAAGGGGGAAGAGAGAAGTAAAAGGTGCTAGATCCCTAAACCCTGGAGGCTATATGTATCATTTTAAAGCATTTAGGTTTTACTCTGAGTGAGATATAAACTATGGAAAGACTTTTAACAGAGTTGTGACATAATCTGACTTTCATTTTAAAAGCTGCTCTGCTGAGAATGCACTGAAGTGGGCAAAATGGAAGCAAAAGGACACTCGGGGGGGGGGGGGGCACAGTGACCAAGAAAAGTGATAACGGAGGCTAGAATTGAGGCTTAGTTGTAGAGGGCATGGGAAGTGGTTGCATTGTGAATATGTTTCCAAGGCCCAACAGGATTAACTGAGGAACTGGATGGGGAATAATGAGGAGAGAAATTTAAAAACACACCTTATTTGTGGAGCAGATGTAATAACAGAACTATAATGAGATGAAGATTATTACGAGAGGAAAAGTGGTGCAATGAAAGGGAAGGTAGATAGCAGAAATTCAGTTTTGGACACATTCCACTTTATATAAATTATTAAATATTAAATGGATGATAGGTTATAGGTGATCAAGTACAGAATTTAATAATTGAATGTGAAATTTAAGTAAGAAGAAAGTATAGATATAAATTTGGCAGATGAGTTTATATGTAGCATATACAACTCTGTGATGGAAATTATGCTACCTGACATAAGTATAGAAGAATAAGTAAAGGAAACCAGAACACACATCCAAAAAGAAGGAATAAAAATGAGTTATGCCTAGTTTGTGAAAGCCAAATTATGAATTTATTTGAAAGAAGAGGAAGCGGCCAGTTATATCAGTGCTGGTAATCGGTCAAGTAAGATGATGACTGTGAACTTGTCATTTAATTTAGACTTTGGAGGCTATTAATGACAAAACTAGTCTCTCCTTCCAAACAATTATTTCATAAACATTTATATATACCCTTTCTTCCAGTCAGTTTTGCCTACTCAGTGTCTCATGAAAATGACATATTTACTTATGCTTCTTTCTCTACTCTTAGACATACATTCCCAGTTAGAATCACTGTTTGTTCTGCCTATTCAAAAGATATCTATCTTTATAGCTCCAATTTATCATCCTCTAGTCATTCTCCACAGTATAATATCTATTTGGTATCTGATGCATCAGAAGGCTTACTACCAAATCTTATATTTATCAATTTTCATAGATAATATTTCTTGATGAGTAAAGATCCATAAAGAATCTTAATTAGAAAACTTCAAGAATATTTAGACAGGATTCATGAGTGCTGTTGACCTTGGAGAGCATTTTTTTGTTTGTTTGTTTGTGTGCTACATTTACATCTAAATTGGAAAATGCATTCCATTTTAGAATTTCTAAAATTAAGAAAGTTCTCATCTTATAATCAAGCTTTGCCTCTTTTGAAATAACCTACCACTACTGGTGAGTCCTTCAGTGACAAAAGAAATCCTTTTATTTTGTTGGTCCTGTAAATGTTTAAAGATAGATGGCTATCATGTTCCTCCAACCAATCTGTAGCCCCATCATTCTTTCCTTTTGCAGACTAAACATTCCAGTTTTTTTCTAAACATTCCTTATGTGACACCATGTCTAGCTCTTTTACTATCTTGGTTGCCCTACATATTAGCTCCAATTTGTCAATGTCTCTCTTAAAGAACGGCAAACCAAAACTGAACCAAATGCTCCAGAAAGCCTCAGATTCGTGTATACTGGAGTAGGAATTTTCACATTAGGATTCCAATCACTCAAATTGGTTAAGGTAATCTAAGATTTAGCTTTTTGCTAATGTAACCTAAGATTCAACTTGCAAATAATATTCTATTGAGTATCTCCACTGACTTACAGTCAGCTAACATAATGACTATATTTCAGTGTAGATAAAATTTAATTTATAAGCAGAGTTGAGAGAACCTACACTTGTTCTGGCTCTGAAATCTTCCTTTATTCCATCTTTATTTTGTGTTGCTTAATGAAGTCATCAGTTAGTTGAAAATAGAAAAATTATTGTAAACTGAAATAAGTTGAGCTTTACAACAGATAAAAAATAGTCATTATGAAAGTTATAAAACTTAAAGTCAATACAAAAATTCTTAGGAGATTAAAAACTTTCTAAATGATAATATATACAAGTCATAGTTTAAAACCACAATTCAAATCCAAAAGTCATTTAACCCATGTGGAGAGAAAAGGGGGACATAAAATATGCATATGTTGTATCTTTAAAAAGGTAAGAGAGCTCCATATTGGTTGTTTAAAATAAGTTTGTGTTTAATATAGAGTAATAATACTAATACTCTTATCCAGAAAAAAGTTAAGATTAATTAAATTGTATACTTTTAAATTGTAATACAATAAGTCTCAAAAAAACTGCCAAAGGACTTATAATCAGAATATGTAAAGGACTCTAAAATTATGAGAAAAAAATCTTGTTAAAAACATTTAATAAGAGTAAAATATTTTGAATTGGTACATCATCAAACAAGATATGAAAATGGAAAATAAGCACATCGAATGTTGCCCTGTCATTAATCCTTACAAAAAGGAAATTCAAAAGACAAAAACATAAAATAGTAAGATGCCATTACATACCTACTAAAATGGCTAAAATAAAATAAATAAAACATTGAAAACTAAATACTGACAGACTCCAAGCAACTGGAACACTCCCACACTACTGAGGTGAATACGATACATCATAGACATTTTGAAAAACAATTTCAGAGAATTCATGTTCACACAGAAAAGTCCACATGGAGTCAGACCTAATTTTATCATGTACTTCAGAAAATGTGCTCTTAAATATTCACCTGACTTATTTGATACTTAATTCCTCAATAAAACCTGTACATAACACAACCTTTTATAGGAGTTTTATACATAGCCATCAAAAACTGGAGGTAATGAAAATGACCTTCGACAGGTGAGCCTGTAAATTAACTATGGGACGTCTATGTGATGGCATACTATTCAAAGATAAGAAGGAATGGTTATCAAACCACACCAAACATGGATGAATTTTTAAAATGCATGTTACTAAGTGAAAAAAAGTCAGACTAAAACATTACCTACTGTATTGTTCCATTTCTATAACATTCAGAAAGATGAAAAATAATAGAGGCAAAACACTATAAATTGGTCAGTTTTCACACAAAATGAGGGAGCAGGTATGTATGAACAAATGAAGCACAAATAATTTTTCAGATGGTGAAGCTATTCTGTGTATTATTGTAATGAAATATGCACAACGCTATGCAGTTTATCAAATCCCATAGATATATACAACATAAAATGCCAGCTTCAGTGCATGGAGACTTTAAATCACTTAGGCCACCAGAAGACACCGGATGTAATGCAGAATGTGATAAGATATTCCAACTGTATTACGAATTCATGACATCATCTCACTGGAGATAGATGAGGAAAGGTGTTGACTTAGGTAACTTTGGAGACTGTAAGTAAAAGGGCAAAAAGAATTCTAGGTAAAAACTACTCCACCTGCAATGTTGTTTCATAAGTTAATAATTCTAAAATCACTCTACTGGACTTACTAGTATTCCCTTCTAATTTGATATGTTAACAATGCAAGAAACTGGGTGCAGATATATGGGAACTCTCTGTAATTAATTAATTGCTCTCTGTAATTAATTAATTTTGGTACTTAGAATTGAACCCAGGGACATTTTATCTCCAAGCTATATCATCAGTTCTATTTTATTTATTTAATATTTTATTATAACAATTTTCATTTATTTTTTATTTTTATCTTTTGTTGGTGCATTGTAATCTTTGTGAAGTGCAAACTGATAGAGGCATACATGCACACATCTCTCATTTAACCCTTTCACAATTCCCACTCCATTCCCTACTCCCTCCCTCCTTCTCATGTTCAGCTTAGTGCTTGATTTGATTTGTTGTGAATGTACATCCTGTGCATCAGGATATTTCCTTCTCCCTGTCTCCCATCACCTTCGGTTAGATTGCCTTCTTTTCTCATCTAAGGTTTCTCCTTCTTCGTCTGTGACCCACATTCTCCCTAGCTGCCATATATTAGGGGGAGCATCAATTTTTTTCCTTTTTGTGACTCACAATTCTCACTTATCATAATGTTTTCCAGTTCCATCCATTTTCCTGCAAATGGCATACTTTCATTTTTCTTTATGGCTGAGTAATATTCTATTGTGTACATATCACATAGTTTTGTAATCCATTCATTTGATGATGGACATCTTGGCTGGTTCCATAGTTTGGCAATTGTGAATGATGCTGGTGGCTATAAACATAGATACACCTGCATTAGTCTAGTAGTTTGGTTTCCATTCTTTTGGGTAGATACCCAGAAGCAGTATTGCTGGATCATATGGTGGGTTCACTTTCATTTGTTCGAGGATCCTCTATACTGTTTTCCAAAGTGGTTGTACTAATTTGCTATCCCACCAACAATATAATCATAAAGGCAATGCACAATAGGCCCACAGTCACCATCATATTAAATGAGAAAAAACTGTGAGTTTCCACTAAAAACAGGAACAAGACAAGTATGTCCATTATCTTCATTTCTTTTCAATATAGTACTTGAGATTCTAGCCAGAGAAATAAATCAAGAGAAGGAAATCAAAGCATTACAAATAGGAAGGGAAGAACTAAACTGTCTCTCTTTGCAGATGACATGAAACTATATTTAGAAGTCCCAACAAACTCAACCAAAAGGTTTATAGAACTTATTGACAAATTCAGCAAAGTGTCTGGATATAAAATAAGTCTTAAAAAATCAAAAGCTATCCTGTATGTCAACCATACATCTATTGAAAAAGAAATCCAGAAAACATTTCCACTCATGATATCCACCTCCCCAAAATAAAATACTTAGGAATAAACCTACCCAGGGAAGTAAGTAAAAGACCTCTATAAGGAAAAATTTAAAACATTGAAAAAATAAATTGAAGAAGACCTTAGAAGATGGAAAGATCTTCCATGCTCTTGGATAAGGAGAATAAATATCATCAAAATGGTCATTCTTCCAAAAGTGATCTACAGATTCAATGCAATATCCATAAAATTACCAAGGTCACTCCTCACAGACATAGAAAAACCAGTCCTTAAATTCATTTGGAACAACAAGAAACCCAGAATAGAAAAAGTTGTTTTAGCAATAAGAACCATGCAGGAGGCATCACAATACCTGACTCAAACTATACTACAAAGCCACAGTAATAAAAACAGCATGGTATTGGCACAAAAACAGACACTTAGACCAATGGAGCAGAATAGAAGATTCAGAAAAAAATCCGCACACTTAAGCCAATTGATTTTTTACAAAGGGGCCAAAAACATACACTGGAATAAAGACAGCTTCTTCAACAAATGGTGTTAGCAAAACTGTTTAACCTCATGCAGAAAAATGGAAATAAACCCCCTTTTCTCACCCTGTACAAGAGTCAGTTCAAGATGGATCAAAGACCTGGAAGTCAGGCCAGAGACCTTGCAGCTACTTGAAGAGGGCATAGGGCCAACACTTCAACACACAGGCACAGGTAAAAACTTTCTCAACAAGACCCCAAAGGCACAAGAAATTCAAAGGAAGATACATACTTGGAACTGCATTAAACTGAAAAGCTTCTGTGCAGCAAAGAAAACTATCAAGAACCACAAAAGAGAGCAGACAAAATGGCAAAAAAATTTTACCAATTACTCTTCTGATCGAGGACTAATATTTATTACATACAGAGAACTCAAGAAACTCACCCCTAAGAAAACAAATAACCCAATCAAAATATAGGCACGTGAACTAAATAAACACTTCACAAAGGAAGAAATACAAATGGCCTATAAATATCTGAGAAAATGCTCAACATCATTATCAATCAGAGACATGCCAATCCAAACTACCTTGAGATTTTACATAACCTCAATTAGAACGGCAATCATTAAAAACACAAACAACAACAAATGCTGGCAAGGTTGTGGAGAAGTGGGAACTTAACTCTTATTTATTTATTTATTTATTTATTTATTTATTTATTTATTTATGGTACTGAGGATTAATCCCAGGGGTGCTCTACCTATTCTTCTGAGCTACACTCCTAGCCCTACTTTTATTTATTTATTTATTTATTTATTTATTTATTTATTTATTTATTTAATTTTTAAGCAAGGTCTTACTAAGTTGCCAAGGGCCTCACTAACCTGCTGAGGCTGACTCAAACCTGTAATCCCAGTATTAAGAGGCTGAGACAGGAGGATTGAAGGTTCAAGGCCAGCCTCAGCAGGTTAGTGAGGCTCTCAGCAACTTAGTGAGGCTATTTTTTTTAGATGTTCAAACTGTTCTATATCTTGTACATGACAGGGGTTACTTAGCTATAGTATTTGTACAATCTCATAGAGCTCTACCCTCAAAAGAATGCCTTTTGATCTACATAATATATATATATAATATTATAATTGTATAATAATGTATGCCTTGGTTAAAACTTTAATAACTGTAACATTAATAATAGAATGCAGACTTTTCAAATAATGAAAGGAAAATAATCAGAGAAAATAGAATTATTTTACTCTCTGATATCTTTTTCTTTCTGTTATCATTTCTTGTAGAAATTGTCTGGCAAAAATAATAAATAAATGAATAAATAAATAAATTCCAAATTGTTATTTATTTGAAATTGTACTTTCTGTTGGCTGCATTCTTAAATATAATTTTGTTTAATATACAATACCAGTTTCTATTTTTTGTTTTGAACTTAGAAATGCTTTTCCACTATTTTATGTCTTTATAATCTCTGATAAATTTGTGATCATTTGAATCCATATTCTCTTGTATAAACTGTATTATTTTTCTATGCCTGCTTTCAATATTATTTTCTCTGTCTTTGCTTTTACATAATTTGATTTTTAGAGTGTGTAAGGGTGATTTTCATTGACATCTTTTGCTTTGGGAGATTCTTTGAGTTTCTTAAACCAGGTCATTCACCAAATTTACAAAGTCCTCAGACACTATTTCCTTCAATAATTTTTAGTTCCACTCTCTCTGCACTTTCTGAGATTCTGTTTGCAGATATTTTAGACTTTTTGACTTTGCCTCACAGGTTTGTGAGGCTCTATAATTTTTCAGCAGATTTTATCTTTTTTTTTGCGGTACTGGGGATTGAACTCAAGGGCATTCTACCTCCGAGCTATACCCCCAGCCCTATTTTTAATTCTTTATTATTATTATTATTATTTTTTTTTTTTTTTTTTTTTTTTTTTTTTTTTTTTTTTTTTTTTTTTTTTTTTTTTTTTTTTTTTTTTTTTTTTGCGATACTGGGGATTGAACTCAGGGGCATTCTACCTCCGAGCTACACCCCCAGCCCTATTTTTTATTCTTTATTTTGAAACCGAGTCTCACTAAGTTGCGGAGTGCCTCACTAGGTAGCTGAGGCTGGCCGCAAACCCGGATCCTCCAGTCTCGGCCTCCCGAGATTTTATCTTTATTAAAGCTCACTCACCCCATCTTCTGTCATCTTTATTCTGCTGTTGATTCCATCTGGGGAAATTTCATTTCAGATACTGTACTCTTTAATTTTAAAATGTCTATTGGTGCTGGGCATGATGGCTCACACTTGTAATTCTTGTACTTGGGAGGCTGAGACAGGAGGATAGCAGCAACTTAGTGAGGGCCTCTGCAACTTATGAGACCCTGTTTCAAAATAATAAAATAAGGCTGGAGGTATAGTTCAGAGGCAGAATGTCCCTGAGTTCAGTTCCCAATACCATACCAATTAATTAATTCAATGCCCATTGTTTTTCATTTTTATACTTTCTATTCACCTACCAAGATTACCATGCTTTTTTTCACTGATATAGAGTCATTTTCCTATCCCATTAAGTAGAGTTATATTATTTGCTGTATTCGTTTCTTAAAGCTGCTGTCACAAAGTACCACAAACAAAGTTGTTTCAACAGCAGAAATTTATTGTCTTACAACCCTTATAGGCTAGAAGTTCAAATTCAAGATATCACAGGATCAGCTCTGTTTCTGAAAACTATGAGGAAGAAGCCTGTTTCCCTTCTCTCGCCTACCTCTTCTTGACCTCAAGCATTTCTTGGTTTGTAGATGATGTTCTTCATGTGCTTTCTTCATAGCATCTTTCCTTTATGTATGTCTCTGTTTAAATTTGCCTTTTTATAAGGAAAGCATCATACTAAAGCCCAGACTAATGATTCCATCTTCACTTTATCATCTCAAAGACCCTGTTTTCAAAAAGGCCATACTCATAGGTAGTGGGAGTAGAGTTTTAATGTCTTTTAGGAAAATAAGTTAACCCAGACAGTTGTTTGATCTGTGTACATCCTTTTGTGGGTGCATTATAATTATATATCATAAGGAGGTTCAGAGTGATAGGAACACAGGTATGTTTTCGTCCGGATACCTTCCTACTCCCTCTTTTCTGTATACATGTTATTGAGATTGGTATTGGCAATTTTGAATATGTGCATAGCATTATTTGAACTGTTTTCTTCATCTAGTCTCTTTCCCCTTCTCCCAACCACCCTCTTTTGAACCCCCTCCATCCATCCACTGGAGTTTCTCCTCCTTTCTCTGAAATCCTTTTTGTTATCCCAATTTCTCTCTAGCTTCCACATAGGAGATAAAATTACAATCATTCACTTTCTGAGCCTGGCTAATTTCACTTAGCATAATAGTCTCTAGTTCCATCCATTTTTCTGCAAACAACATAATTTTGTTCTTTTATATGGTTGAATAAAATTCCATTGTGTGTATATATCACAGTTTCATTAACCATTCATCTGTTAATGGACACCTAGGCTGGTTCCATAATTTTGCTATTGTAAATTGTGCTACATGGATATGCATGTTTCCCTATAATAATCTGACTTCAGTTCCTTTGGAAAGATACTTGGGAATGGTATAGAAAAAAACTGAAAAATGACCAGAGAGTTGTTTTAAAGTTCTTGTTTGATAATTTGGACATTAGATCAGCTCTCTTTGTGGATCTATTGATTGTCTTTGCTCTTGTGAATGTATGCTATTTTTCTAAATTTTTTGTATAAGTGTGGACTGATGCATAGTTATTTTATGCTTGGATGATAAGTCAATGTCATGTTATTTATTTTGTTATGAATTATTTCAACTCTGGCTATCAGAAGCTCTTTCCATTGGCTCCCATGTCCCCTTATTATTTTAAATTTTCTAAAGCCATGTCTTTTTTCTTTCAAAATAAATTTATTCTTATTGATACCATAAAACAAAGTTTCACATATTGATAGATATCATGTAATGTTTTGATACATTAGTACATTGTGTAGAGTTTAAATTGTATTAAAAATAGAAATCTTAGAACATTTATTTCATTTTTTTCTTTTTATGTCAAGTAATTTTGGATTGAATAATGACCATTATATAATTATGATAGAAGGGATTAGATTTGGTTGCAGTCCTCTGAAAAATATTGCTTTCTGTTGTTGTTGTTGTTTTGTTTTGTTGTTTGTTTGTTTTGCAGTACTGGGGATTGAACTCAGGGGCAGTCTACCTCTGACCTATACTATAACCCCAGCCCTATTTTTTTTTTAATTCTTTATTTTGAAACAGGGTCTCACTAAGTTGCAGAGTGCCTCACTAGGTAGCTGAGACAGGCTGCGAACCTGGATCCTCTGGTCTCAGCCTCCCAAATGCTGGGATTACAAGCATGCACCACCATGCCTGACTTTTTTTTTTTTTTTAAGAAGGAAATTAACTTTGTTGACTCAAATTTTAAGTCTGCCCTGCTCTTCTGGTTGACAGCTCAAAATTTTGTCTAAATATCAAAACCTTTCATTCTCTCTTACCTGCAGGATTATGTGGTCAGCCTGAGATTGGGCAGATTTCATATGTAAATTTATGAATCCCCTTCCCCAGGTCTTTCTTCTCCTGCACTCAACCCCCCCATCTCCAATACTCATGGATCCTTGGTTTGTTGTCCTGGTTACTCTAGCCAGAAGAATGCTGGGCTTTCCATTTAGACTGGAACTTTAGCCATCCATGAGAGACTGCACAGTGACTGCTGCCCACATTCAAGATAACACTGCAAAAAAAACAAAACATGGGAAACTCACACATTGTGGTTTACTGTTCAGTTTTGACTACTCTTCATAATTTTCCTGTTTTGTTTGTTTGTTTGGTCTCCAGATTCTTTAGGTGGTTAGGGTTTTCTTTAGGATCTTTCCAGCACTTAGTGAGGGATTTAAGTCATCAGATATGAAACATATATCTCTTAATTGTTTTTGCATCCACAAATGTATTTTAATAATTTATCCATCATTTCCATGTGTTTTTACTTTGTATGTGACAGTGGAAATGGTTTGAGAGCAGGTGGTGTACAGAAAAAGATCCTACATATCAACTTGATCTACCACATTAAAAAGTTGAAATTGCATATGCACCATTATCTCATCAAGAAGTAATAAAACTAGAAATTAGGGAACAGTTTAAACACTCAAAAAGCAACCATTTGTAAATTTTATGTATTATAAGCCACTTGTTCCATAAATAAGAAATAAAATATTAATGTTTAACTTAAATAGAAAGTATTTATAATGTAAGCAAGACATATTAAAAATATAGAATGCTTCCACAGTTATCAAAGTAGAAAATTTATAGTTTTAAGTTTGTATATTACTAAATAGAGGGATAAAAATTAAGTGAAACAAACTTTAGGAAAACAGGAAAATGATAATAAAATTAAACATGAATGGAAAAACATATTACTTATTTTGCTAGGAAAAAAGAAACATAACTCGAACATTTAAGTTATAAATGCCACTTGAGTTTTCACAAAATTGTGAATAAGAAAGAGAATACTAAACTTTTAAAAATAAAAATGAAATAACCACATAGTCAAGGCTTTTAAATTTAAGCGAGAAAATCAGAAAAGTTTCATGTTATTAATAGTTTCTCAGAACAAAATGATAAGTACAGGTGCTTTTGAGTAGTTCTGAAAATTATTGTTTGATGAAAGAGACAGTTCAAATAATGGTACAGCATGTATGAAATTATTAATACCAGTCTCAATAACATGAACAGGGAAGAAGAAGAGATGAGATGGGATCCAGAGGGAAACACACCAAGTGCATGTGTAATCCTATCACTAAGAATCTCGTTATGATGTATAATTACAATGTACCATGAAAGAATATTAAAATAATAGAATTTAAACAAATAACAAAATTAGTTGCGGTAGACTTCTGAATCTGTTCTATTGCCAAATTGTCTTTGTTATATCATTTTATCTGACAAGAATACCGCCCAGGAGAAGAAAAAGGAATAAAAGATAATTGTAATAACTTGTACTAGCAATGGATTAGGAATCAATGGCAGAGAACAAGGATATTAGATCTAAGATGAGTGCATTAGGAAACAGGAGCTAGGACTTGAGAATCAGAGCTCTTAAAGTTAGAAAGGATATTCAGTGTTAACAGGAACACATGATACAGAAAGAGGGAAAGCAATTATGGAAATGTGGGATTTCATTTAGACTTAAGAAGGAGACCATTCCTAGGAATCTACAAGGTCTAGATAACAAGTTTGAGATCAAGGTAAGGAAGTAAATGCTAAACTGAAGGTTAAGGACATCAGTGTGGAAAAATTTCAGAAGTTTTTTATATTTATTTATTTGGCACTGGAGATTGAATCCAGGAGCATTCCACTACCAAGCTACACACTCAGTCCTATTTTTTTTTTTTTTTTTTTTTTTTTTTTTTTTTTTTTTTTTTTTTTTTTTTTTTTTTTTTTTTTTTTTTTTTT
>PVLC010001727.1:16769-88708 GCA_004027655.1 Graphiurus murinus | reverse complement strand
TCCTATTTTATTTTTTATTTTGAAACAGGGTCTTGCTAGGTTGCTAAGAGTCTTGCTAAGTTGCTGAGGCTGGCCTTGAACCTGTGTTTCTTCTGTCTTGACCTTCCAAGTACTGGGATTACAGGTGTGCACCAACATGCTCAACTGGCTCAGAAGCTTTTTAGATGACTCATTTATGAGAATCTTATAGATATCTGTGTTGGTAATAGGAATTGAAATAAAAGTAAAAAAAAAAAATGCTTTCAATCAGACTCCAATGTCATCTTCAAATTCCTCTGATTTATCCTGAATTATTTAAAGGGCAAAATGTGAATAAAGAGAATCTGGAACCCAAAGACCAATAAATAGATTTTTTTAATAACGGTAATAAAAGAGCAGTAGTCTCAGAATGACAGAAGGGAATGAAGACAATGGACTTTGAGTATTATAGTCCTGGAAGAAAGGATCTGTTAAAAGAACGAGAATCCCCTATTTGAGAGAACTTCTCATGGGTAGCAAGGTTCTTTTGTAAAAGACGCTCAAAGTCTTTTCCTCGGTGGTGGTGGTTTTGTGACTGGGGAGTAGAGAAAGGGTGGTATTAGCGAATTATCCTTTTAGCTTCGTTTCTCAGTCAACATTGTCACTGCTATCATCCAAAAGACCTGACCACACAACTTGGAGGAAGGAAGATTTATTTGTTCACTGTTTTTTAGAGATTCTGGGTTCAGTTCATGTGAGGTCAGGGTCTGAGGCTCAGGGTGTAGCTGCAGGAAGCAGAGAGAGGGAAACTGAAAGCACAAGGCTTCACTGCTGGTATAAACCAAAGCTGAGAGCCAGCAGGGAAGGGAGGAAGGATATGTAATCTTATGATCTCCAAGGCCACATCCCAGGAACCCCTCCTTAGCAACCAATTCCAGCTTCCAACACTGCAACCTTGGTTCTGTGAGGGCGAGGGGGACATTCCAAGTCCAAACCATTACACTCCTCAAGCTTATGATTGTGACTGGTACTTCTAGAGGCCCTTTCCCATGGTGAGAATTAGAAAGCTGTCATTAGGAACTGCAAGCTATTACTTAAAACCTTTTTACAGCCAATTTCAGGAAATAAATCCTGGTCTTTAAAAGTGTCTATATATACTATTTTAAAAACTTGGAGAGGAGACAAATGAAGAGTGCCCCATTCTGTTTTCAACCCATCCTCTGAATTATTAAAAGTCAGAATGCATTCTATGATTACCTACAATAGACTCCAAATTTTCAAGTTTTCCCTAATATACTGCACTTCGATTCTTCATGGTTTCGGGATAGAAACTGAAGATTTCATGGATTCCTTGAAATGTGAGAGAATTTTGTTTCCCGACCTACATGAATCAATACTTAATCAATACTGCACTGATTACCATTTCAGTGCTTTTGATGCAGCGAAACAAAACCATTTTCATTTGACTACTATAGTAAATAAAAATTTATTTTGAAAGATCTGTATACTTACACACTAGTCTGTAACACGAGGTTTGAAAACCATTAACCAAGAAAACAGATCCTGAAAAAGGTTATGGTTTATTCTAATTACCATTAGAACTTCTTGTTTCTGAATCATCCCCATAACAAAATAGTGACCCCCCCCCCCAATTCACACAGTGATCTGTTCCCATGGCTTCATGACTAAGAAAGTGCATCAGTGTATTTTGCTCATCCCACCTAATCAATACTTCATGTATAAAACTATTCCAGGCCAATACTAAACTTACACATGTTTTTCAAATCAAAACAAGAGACATTTGGTCCTGGGACAAAAATACCTGGAACATTTTAATTTGGCTTTCACTGCGATTAAGAGGAGCGGTATGCCTACAATGGCACGTGGTCCTGGCATTAGAACCACGGCCATGAGCAAGCAAAGACCTGAGCAAGCAAATGGGGAAAAATGGCTTTGCTCCAAGTAGCAAATTTCCTTGAAACATATTCTCTCAGAGCATATTAAAAAGAACTAGAATGTCTGGTTAGTGTTTAGATCACCTTGTTAGATCTCAAGTGTAGGGTACAGGTTGTGTACAATAGTAGCCATATAATAAATCCACTGGAGATTCCAGTCCTTCCTAGACTCAATGTTTTCTGCATCATTCAAAAGACCCACATGATTTCATTTTCAAAGCTGTTGTGTGACCTCTATATCTACATCATTCACAGGATGTTACAATTTAAAAGCCAAGAAGCTGCTATGTATATGGCAAGAATCCCCTGTTCCAAAACCATAGAAACCATAACTTACATACTGTGACTGCCTATTTTCATGCAGGTATCTGAAACTTTTCCAAATTTAATTCCTCTGTAGTAACATTAATTAATTTAGGGAAATATTTTTGCAAAACTTGGTCATTTGTCTATATGAGTCATAAACTATTATAATCAGCCAGTATGTATTTTACTGTAGTTCATTGTGCACTGAAATAAGAAACTCCCTTATATTGATCAATTTCTATCTAGTGATGTTTACCCGTATTCCAACAATAAAAAAGTTAATTTCTTTCCAAATCAATTGTTAATAATTTTTCCCAATCAATAATGAGATAAGGCTGGGCGTGGTGGTGCATGCTTGTAATCCCAGCATTCAGGAGGCTGAGTCTGGAGGATCCGGGTTCGCAGCCAGCTTCAGCTACCTCGTGAGGGACTCCACAACCTAGTGAGACCCGTTTTCAAAATAAAGAATAAAAAATTGGGCTGGGGGTATAGCTCGGTGGTAGAATGCCCCTGAGCTCAATCCCCAGTACCGCAAAAAAAAATAAAAATAAAAATAAAATAATAATAATAATAATAATACAAGGTACAAAATCTTCATTGAAAATAGAATAAACTGTGGCTGTGAATCTTGTCATACTAGTGTTTCATCCAGACCTATAAATCTTCAAAAGTTCATGCATCACTGTTTTAACTTGGGAATTCCAGCCAGGAACAGGAAGATGAGAGCCAAATAAATTATAATGCCTAATAGTTATGACACTGGGAAGCATTGGCTGAAAAACTGGAGCTGGATAGCTTTTTGATACTAAACAAATCATGCGCCGTATTTTCAGTATAGTTTAATAGAGTATAGAAGAGAGCTTACAAATAACTTCCTTAAAGAACTAAGTTAAGATTTATTTATTTCAAATTAAAACTCCACAGAAATCACCATATCTCATTCTGTCATCCGTCCACAGAAATCACCATATCTCATCTGTCATTTCCACAGTATTTTAGGAAAACCTATATTGTTGACTGTTAACTCTGAAGGGCCTAATGTTGTACCTAATAAACCCTCATAAAAAACATATTCTTTCTCCCCTACGTGGTGGCATATGCCTATAATCCCAGAACATGGGAGGCTGAGACAGTAGGATAGGTTTGAGGCCAACATGGGGTAACTTAGCAAGACCCTATTTCAAAATAAAAAACATATATATATAAAGCGTTGGGAATCCTCCTGGTTTCAATCCCCAGTACCACAAAAAAATAATAGCACATTCCTTCCATCTGAATGAGTTATCAGCAATAAGCAATTGTTATCACAAATTACAATTGGGATATTGTAGAAAAGTTACATTTTATTTTACTTTATACTTTTATTGGTGCACTGTAGTCTCACATCATAATGTAAGTCAGAGTGACTGTGACATAAATGCATATAGCACTTGGTGAGCTTTTCCCTGGCTCCTTCCCGAACCCCTCCCCTTCCCCACACAGGATACTGAGCTTAGCATTGTTATTCTCACATATGTATATAATATCAGTGGAAGTGTTTCCTATAATTAATTTATAAATAAAGAAAATACTACCTAAATTATTTCCATAGTGACTCTAGGATGCAATTAGAAGTAAAGTACATTTTCCCCATTAAATGATCAACTTCCCATAACTTTAGGCAGGACTAATAAGACACACATGGCTCTTCGGCTTTATATTACATATCTTTAGCTTCCCTTCTCCTTCACAAATCACGTAATCACAAGTTTTTGTTGCTGTTGTTGCTCTCCCTTTTTTATAGATGATATAAAAGGGGATATTTGGATTTAAAAGATGAAGAGAAAAAAATAACTTTACTCTGTAACTTGAGCTACTCCTCGTGTGATTTGTGAGAAACCATTGCTTGATCTTTTCATTTAGATTGTTATACACTATGCTGTTTTTTGTTTGTTGAGTCACTTTATATTCTGGGTATTAATCCTGGATAAAAATGGGCAGTCACAGTATCTAAGGTATGTTTTCTATGGTTTTGGAACAGAGGATTCTTGTCATATACATAGTAGCTAGTATAATACTTAACTCTATTTAAAGAGTAGCTAGCAAAGCTTTTCTCCCATTCTGTAGGGTCTCTTTTTACACTCTCATTTCCTGTGCTATCCAGAAGATTTTTTAATTTGGTGCCATTCCATTTACTGATTATGTTTCCTGAACTTTAAGTTGATGTCTATGCCTATGCCTATATGTTGGAGTGCTGACTTTATATTTTCTTCTAGCAGTTGCAAAGCTTCTGGTCTAATTTCTAGGAAAAACTAGGAATGGGAGCCACCATATGATCCAGTTATACCACTCCTTGGTATTTATCCCCAAGAATTAAAGTCAGCTTACCATAGCAATGCATGCATATAGTAGTGCAGCTCACAATTGCCAAGTTATGGGGCTAGCCTAAATGTCAATCAATAGATGAATGGGTAATGAAAATGGGGTACATACACACAATTCAGCCATAAAGAAGAATAAAATTATGTTATTTTCAGATAAATAGATGGAACTAGAGTACATCAGGCTAAGTTAAATAAGTCAGATTCAGAAAGCCAAGGGTCATATGTTTTCTCTCATATGTGGAAGCTAGAGGGGAAAAGAGGATAAAAAGAAGCTCACAAAAATAGAATGGAGACAAGTAGATTAGAGGAAAGGATCTGTGGGGAGGAAAGGTGGAAGGAAATAGGAAGGTACTGGGGAATGAAACCAACCAAATTATATTATGCACATATATAAATACATCACAATGAATCCAACTATTAAGTATAGTTATAATATATTACCCAAAAGAACTCACTCTGAGAACCCAAATTTCCTCCTAAAAGTAAAACTACACAGAAGGATAATCCCATAGTGTGGATACATTGAAAACTTTATCAGTAATTAGGCAAAATAAAATCATTTGAAAATAGTGAGCATATAATTAATATTAAAATATTAGAAGTGAATATCCTAAAAAACCACACTGGACCATTCAATTCTCCATTTTCAGTGAATAGTATTAGAAAGAAGCTATAGTAAAATAGTAAACAAAAGTTATTTTTTTTAATCTCTAGGATCAGAATCATGCAACAATAGTTAACACATAATAAGAAACTATTTGCAACTTATCATGTTTTGCAAGTAAAACATGATAAGAAACTATTGTATGGCCTGGCTGCCTGCTGGAAATTTTAACTACTCAAAAGTATGATAAAGAAAAGACTCTACTTATACATATATAACCTAACATAGTCTAATGAACAATGTGTAATAGAAATCACTGTGTGTGAATCCTGAGACCTGGATATTGATATTTCCAAGGGCCTCCAAAAAATATTTTTGTTTTAAATAAGAATTTACAGAGGATAAATTGAAGAAAATTGCAGAGGAAAATTGTATTTCTTTTGAGAAATATAATTTTCCTTAGATAAAAAGAGTAAAGATCAAATAAGTATACTGGATAAGCTAATCAATACTTACTTGGATTTCAGTTGTAAAAGAAGAGCATTCAAGGAATGAGGCTAATTATCTTGAATTATGTAATAGTATTTTAGATTTATTTTTCAGTATTCACATCACAAATCAATTTGTTGGACTCAGCTGTACACAGAATGATTTAATACCTAAAATTGCTTCTTATGATTTCTTCTATTTTCTAAATGCTTAGTGATAACCATATATTAGCAAATTACTAGGTACTTAGAGAGTTTTTTTAACATGCATTAATTTTATATACTAATAAGAGCACAGTGTGATATTTCAACAAGTGCATAAGATGTGCACTGATCAAAGGTAGGCAATTGATTTTTACCTCTCCTTTTTATTTCTTTGTGTTTGAAGCCTTCAAGCTCTTCTCTTGAAGTTCTTCATAAAATATATAATAGGTTATTATGAAGTATAATCACCTCACTTTGCTATGGAACACTAAAAACATTCTATTTACTTGCATTTATCCAAGCTCCCTTTATTCCTTCTTACCCTCATTCCTCCCAGGCTTCAATAATCACTTTTCTATATTCCATATAGAAGAGAAAATGTGCAGTATTTATACTTCTGTGTCTGGCTTATTTTACTTAACACAATATCCTCCAGTCCCATCTATTTTGTTGCCAATGATAGTATTTTATTCTTTATAACTGAATAATATTCCATTGTATGTATATGTATATATACATGTTTATATATACATATATGCATGTTTACATATACATATATACATGTATATATATACATATATAATTATAACTGAATAGT
This sequence comes from Graphiurus murinus, assembly GCA_004027655.1. Classification (NCBI taxonomy): domain Eukaryota; kingdom Metazoa; phylum Chordata; class Mammalia; order Rodentia; family Gliridae; genus Graphiurus; species Graphiurus murinus. The sequence continues at coordinate 82,232 of PVLC010001727.1, read as the reverse complement.
ATTCCATTATATATATGTATATATATATATATATATAATATTTTTTATCCCCTCATCCATCCATGGGCATATAGGTTTCTTCCATAGCTGGAGCTATTGTGAAGAGTTCCATAACAAGAGTAGAACTCTAGGAGTCTCTTTGATATATCGATTTAATTTTCTTTGGATATATTACCAGAAGTGGAATAAAACTTATTATATGGTTCTATACAAGTAGCTACCAAAAATAAAAATACCTTGAAATAAATATAATGAAGGAAGTGAAAGATTTCTTCAATTAAAAAAAAATATAAAATACTGTTAAAACTAAAGAAGACACACAAATTGGAAAAATCTTTCATGTTCATGAATCAGAATAATTAATGTCATTAAAATGTCCATACCAAATACACCAAGTGCTATGTGCTTGTATGTTTCTATCATGCTGAACCTCACTATAATGTACAATTATATTGCACCAATAAAAATTTAAATTAAAAAGTCCATTTTATCCAAAGCTATTTGCAAATAGGATGTAATTACCATTAAAACAACAATGAAATTCTTTACAAGACTAGAGAAAAAAAAAAAGAGTCCTAAAATTCATATGGAAGCACAAAAGATGGTGAATAGCCAAAAGCAATATTGAAGACAAAGAACAACGCTGGAGGCATCACAATACATTATTTCAAGACACACTCCATGGCCACTGTAACCAAAACAGCATGTATTGGCATCAAAACAGACACTCACTAAAGAGAGCTTTAGACCTAACCTGTACCCATGGCTACATGCACCAGATGGGATTATGCAGCATACGAATGAGCATGATAAATGCTTCTAAATTTTAATTTTAACATATATATTTCTATGTTTTGCCTCTTTAATACATTACAATTTGATGCACTTGGAAAGAAAATGATGTGATTTAAAAAAAATGTTTTGAACTATGTGGATCTTAAGATTTACTCATCCACAAAAGTGCATGAGTCAACCAAAACATTCTTCAGAGTGAGGTGAACCCAGGCAAGGTCTGGTGTTCTGACTCTGAAAGACTCCAGGACAGAAAGCAGGGCAGAGATAAGAGCCTGGCCTTTAGGAATCAGAAGTGAGGATGCGGGTTAGAGGTCTACTTCCTCCTCCTAGGAACATCTCAGTGCGTCACAGTTTTCTCATCCAAGTAAAAATTACTTATTGAGAACTAACTACAGCATGCCCAATCATAATACCCAATCATAATGCTTTCCACAAAAGTTTATTGGGGGGATTTAATAACATAGAGATTATTGATAAAGCACTTTACAAGATGTTTGACATACAGGCTACATTCTATGCATGATAACTACTGCAACTTTATCATGGAAAGGAATTTCATTCTTTTTGTAATCCTAAATATTTTGTATGACCCCTGCAAACAATTGTATTCCCTTTACTGATAATATATCATACATATGTTAGGCATAAGTATATCTAATTAGTTTTAAGTTATTCTGTTCTAAGTCCATTGTGCCTCTGAACAGTGAATCTAAGTTTATTACTTACTATATACAATTGTTTTCTTCATTGGATGCTTTTGTTTCCTGGGCTCCGCCAGTGTAACTACATGTTTGGAATGATTGCATTCAAGGTCAAGAGGCAGTGCTTACTGAATAACTGTCAACCACAATATGGTTATCTGAATGCTTAAACTTTTTATACAGTCTTTTATTTATTTTTTATTGGTGCATTGTAATCATACACTGTTGAGAGGTACAAACTGGTAGAGGCATACATGCACACATCTCTCACTTAATGCTTCCCCAATTACAAACCCATTCCCTCCCCTCTCCCTCCTTCTCATGTTCAGTGTAGTGGTTGACTTTAATATGTTTGTGAATGTACATCACGTGCATTAGTGTGTTTTCCTCCCTTGCCCATCACCTTTAGATAGGTCACCTTCTTTGCTCATTTAGGGTTTTCCTTCTTCCTCTAGAGTGTCTCCTATGACCCACTTTCTTCCTAGATTCTGCATTTGATATTTTACTTTTTGTGCCTGACTAACCTCACTTAACATAATGTTTTCCAGGTCCCTCATTTCCCTGCAAATGACATGATTTTGTTCTTCTTTATGGCTGAGTAAAATTCCATTGTGTATATATCCCATAGTTTTGTAATCCATCCATTTGTTGATGGATATCTTGGCTGTTACATAGTTTGGCAATTGTGAGTTGTGTGGCTATAAACATAGATACACATGCATTAGTCTAGTAGTTTGGTTTCCATTCTTTTGGGTAGATACCCAGAAGTGGTATTGCTGGATCATGTGGTAGGTTCATTCCCATTTGTCTGAGGAGCCTCCATACTGTTTTCCATAGTGGTTGCACTAATCTACAATCCCACCAACAATGTTTTAGAGTTCCCAATTATCCACACCCCTGCCACCATTTGTTGTTGTTATTTTTGATGATTGTCATTCTAATTGGAGTTAGGTGAAATCTCAGGGCAGTTTTGATTTGCATGTCTCTTATTGCTAATGATGTTGAAAATTTTTTCATATATTTATTGGCCATTTGTATTTCTTCCTTTTTGAAGGTTCTATTTAGTTCACTCATCCTTTTTTGATTGGGTTATTTGTTTTCTTAGTGGTATATTTCTTGAATTCTCTGTATAATCTGAATATCAGTTCTCTATTGGAGGAGTAGTTGGTAAAAATTTTCTCCAATTCTGTGGGCTCTCTGTTGAGGTTCCTGATAGTTTCCTTTGCTGCACAGTTGATCTTCAGTTTATTGCAATCCCGTGTATTGATATTCCTTTGAGTTGTTTGTGCCTTTGAGATCTTGTTGAGAAAAATTTTACCTGTGCCTATATGTTGCAGTATTGGATCTATCCCCTTTTCATGTAGCGGCAAGGTCTCTGGTCTGACTTCCAGGTCTTTCATCCATCTTGAACTGACTCTCATGCAGGATGAGAAAGTGGGGTTTATTTCCATTTTTCTGTATATAGTTAAACAGTTTTGCCAACACTATTTGTTGAAGAGGCTATCTTTATTCCAGTGTATGTTTTTGGCCCTTTTGTCAAAAATCAATTGGCTGTAAGTGTGTAAATTCGTTTCTGAGTCTTCTATTCTGCTTCATTGGTCTATGTGTCTGTTTTTGTGCCAATACCATCCTGTGTTTTATTACTGTGGCTTTGTAGTAGAGTTTGAAGTCAGGTTTTGTAATGCCTCCTGTGTGGTTCTTGTTGCTGAGAACTACTTTGGCTATTTTGGCTTTTTGTTGTTCCAAATGAATTTAAGGACTTATTTTTCTATGTCTGTAAGGAATGACTTCAGTAATTAAACGAGTATCACATTGAATCTGTAAATCACTTTTTGGAAGAATGGCTATTTTGATGGTATTTATTTTGCCTTTCCAAGAGAATAGAAGATCTTTCCATCTTCTAAGATCCTCCTTGATTTCTGTCTTCAATGTTTATAATTTTCTTTTACTTCCTTGGTTAGGTTTATCCCTATGTATTTTACTTTTTGTGGCATTATCATGAGTAGCTAACAAGCATGCACCACCATGCATGCCTGGCTCTCTCCAGTCTTTTAAGTCATCTTCTGACCACTTAGAAAAAAAAGCTAGTAAAGATTATTCAAATTATGAAGGTAAATCTTCTACAATGTATAAATATTTGGAGAATAAAGTTTGTGAGGTAAAACTTATGAAAAATGTTAGGAGATAGTATAATAGCAAAATTAATATTTTTCTTTTATATCATTCAGGGAAACTACATTACAAAATACAAAACAATGTGATTGTGTCTATGTCAATCAGTTGAGAAAGCACAGTCTATCAAAATGATGATTCATTCAAGGGAAGGTCAATTTCAAATTGGATGAACATTCCTTTTGAGGAGAAAATGGTAGGACAGAAAGAGGGGAAAATGTAATAAGTAAAATTGCATTGCCAGTTTTGCTATGTCTTCCTGATATATTTATGAGACAAAAGACATTTAAAGAATTAATTTCCTCCCACACAACCATTTCCCACTGCCTTCATTTACATGATCAGAGGAAAAAACAAATTATGACCCTCTACTCCTGACTTTTCTGTTTATATAAGTGACAATTGTCACTTATGAATGTCTCTCCATTGTGCCAAAAGTACTAGTAGTATTAAAAATTATTTTCCACAAAAAAGTCATTAATTTTTATAGCCTACAATATTTTTCTACATATTCTGTCCTTAAATTGAGAAGGATCAATATAGTTTTTTGAGGCATTCTATCATTCCATTGCTGAGCTACCCCATCCACCACACCCAGCTCTGTTTTATTTTTTTATTTTGAAATGGTCTCACTAAGTTTCTGAGTCTGGCCTGGAACCTATGATCCTCCTGCCTTAGCCTTCCAAATGCTGGGATTACAGGCATGCACTACCATGTTTGGCTTCACTGTAAAGTCTTTTTAAACTAAATTCATTTTTACTTGGTAAATTTCTATGCTCAGCACAGGAATTCTTAGTGAAGTAACTCAGCTAACATGTTGTTACTTGAAGTGACTGGGCTTCCCAAAGATAGAAAAAACTGTGAGAGAAAAAATAACTCTTGGAAGGATGACCTGCTGCTTTGGGTACTGAGCTTGATCTCTTTTCAATAAATAGAGACTTTAAACACCATCTCATGGGCAGAAGGGAACAGAAAACAGTGGGGAGAAAGAGAAAATAAACATAATGGCTAAATCTGAGTTTGGGAAATCAGGATGGTTTGTTTCAAATCTCAGCCACTTTCTAGCTCTGTGATTTCTGTCAGGTCACCTCGTCTATAAAATGGAGATGGAAACAGTTCTATTAATGAACTAGTAAACATGAACTACCCACTCAGTTGCCAGCTGTTGATGACAGATGCCATATTTCAACTGTTCTGAATTCAGGTCTTCTCCTTCCAAATCAAATGTTGTTCTCTTTATACTGGAGTTTGTTAACAGCCTCTATTTTGACATACTTGCTAGCTAAAGGGAAGAAGATCCTTAGGTCCTCCATTCATTTCCCTGTAGTATTGGCTTTATTGGCTTACTATCATGGAACGTGATCACAACATAAAAACCAATAAACTATAAAATATTTTACTGAATTTTTTTTCTGTGTTAATAAAATGTCTTCCCAAATCTCATTTATCATTTATCTACAACTGTACTTACTCTCTGGAATTGGGCTAGAAAGAATGTGATAGAGTAGGAATCATGATCATGCCTTGGGAGCCTACTTTATGAAAAGGAATAGACTTCCCTGCCCTTCCATTCACAATGACACAATGAATGAGGGTTACACATCAAAATTCATGTGGAAGTAACCAAAAAAGGAAGTTGAGGCTGGGTCAGATAAAAGGAGGCAAGTAGCTTGGGAAGTGTTTCCATCAACATTCTCCCTGCTGTAATCCAAAACACCTGTCTACCACAATGGAGAGGAAGTAAAATTTATTTGCTCACAGTCCTAGAGATTTCAGGGGTTCAGTCCATGTTAGTGGACTGTGGAAATCAGGGTATGGCATAGGAAGCAGAGGGAGCACACAAAGGCTCTGCTCTCACATCACAGAAGCTGAGGGTGAAAGCAAGAGAGAGAATGCAAAGGGAGGAAGGATATATATAATCCCCAAGGTCACACTACAGGGATCCCTCCTCAGCAACCAAGCCCCACTTCCAATATGTCTGCCTTATCTCCTGAGGTCTAGGGGGACATTCTGAATCCAAACCATAATAGGAAGTGCAGATATTTTATGGAATTTATTTTAGGGATCATCTAGTACATAATAAGAAAGGGAACCTTCAATTTGTCTCAAGCTTTAAGGACAGACTAGAAGTGATGAATAATGTCCTGAAGCCAGAAATGCAGGTGGCCATGCTGGCATAGGTGGAAAATAAAACAAGGTCATTTGGAAAGGCAATAAAAGGATAATTGAAAATATGGACTGCGAAGTAAGCAGACCAGGATAAGACCTGAAATGCAGAACATGCTGACTGTATGCACCTGAGCAAGTGAAAGTACCTCTCTGAAATTCAGTGTCTCCTCTATTAACAAAAGATAATTACTGTAATTACAAGGCTGATTTAAAAAAAAAAAAAGATTGCTTGTTAAATGTTCACCATAAACTCAGGATAACTCCAGAAATAGCAAGTGCTCAACAAATGCCAGTGACTGTTATTATAACTTTATTGTGAAAAGCCCTCTAAAATGCTTATTTAAATGTTTCTGTCTAGCAGGGCATGGTGGTGCATGCCTATAATTTCAGTACTTGGGAGGCTGAGACAGGATGATTGCAGACTCAAAGGACAGCCTCAGCAACTTAGCAGGACCTTGTTTCAAAACAAAAAAAAAACAAACAAAAAAATAGAAAGGGCTGGGGTGTTGATCAGAGGTAGAATGTCCCTGGGTTCAATTATCAGAACCACCAAAAATAACATATCCATTTAAATAAAAATAAAATACATCTTCATATACTTTTCCCATAGCTATTTCAAACCATGTCACATCAACTTCATCTGTCTTATTGCAATCCACCTCTATCTAGTTCTATGGTTTCTGCATGTGTATTTCTTAATATCATCTTCAACATGGTAGTCAACATGATTTTTTCAAATCCCTCCAATACTTTTTAGTTGCTCTTAGAATAAAATGCCAATTCTTTTAACTAGCCTCTAAGACACTTCATTTTTAATGTAAAACCAAACTGCCTCAGAGTTCTTCTAACCAGAGAGACTGGTTAGGCTCTCTGCCTATACTATTCTATCACATAAGTTGTTCTTCCCAGTTACATACCTCTCAGTGAAAAGAATCCTCCAACTCTTTGCCTTACATTTTCACCACATCCTGCTTCATTGGCACCATAGTACCAGGTTCTGTCCTTTACTATGTGAGATAATTCTCTATATTACTAATGAGAATATGGACTGTCTTTGAATTCTTCACTTATATAGGAACTATCATCCAATCTACAAATATGTTATTTTTTCCATTGTTATACAAATAAAAAATCCTGGGCTGGGAATGTGCTCAATGGTAGAGCACTTACCTGGCAAAGTCAAAACATTCAATGTTCCCTCCATATATATATATATGGAGGTGGATTGTCATATATATATATATATATATATATATATATATATATATATATATATATGACAACTTATACAACTTCAGCCATCATTTTTTTATCATTACAAAGTACATATCAAAGAATACTTTGAGCAGATGTATTGTCTAATGAAAGAATTGCAGGAAATCTAATGAGACAGATTGCAATGACCTAAAAGCTAGTGGTCAATATACATCTATTCCCCCGACCCTTCTCCTAACACTTTCTTCTCAGGTGATTTCAGTGCATTCCTATACTTGAACAAGACAGGAAGAGAAATGCATGTTGCCTATGATGTGTTATAATTGCCAACTCTTAGTTTTTTCGAAATGGGACATGAATAGGCTACTCTTCAAAATGACTCAATGCTAAGAAGCATTTTAAGACCCTTTAAATAAATTAATGACAAGTGAATCTTTTCAGATATTAAATACCAAATACCCTCATACCACATGGTCAGACCAGAATCTCCATTTTAAAGTATTTAACAAGGAGTCAAATAACACAAAACAAATAGAGTATCACTTTCATGGATTAGACAGTTATAAAGCGTACTCAGGTAGACTTGATTTACTACCCAAAGCCTCATGCCTGAAAGCTTTTAAAGAAGACTCATATATTTTTTAAAAACCAAGATTCCCAGAACAAGGACATCTGAATGATGTTCTGAACACAGAGCCAAGTTACACAATTAGAAATATATGGCCCTATGACCACACAGCTTCCTAGGCTGAAAAGATATTTTCCGCACTTAATCCACTTGGCTCCCTTCTTGTTACATAAAGAAAGAATTTGATTTAAAATTCTCACATGAATTATTCTTCGCTATATTAAGTAATAATTATTTTCTTATTTACATCTTTTGTAAAAATTGTTCTGTAATATATGTTCCAAACACTGAAGAAAACTTTCTGGAATGAAGCAGATTTTGAAGAAAACTATTACTAATGTGAGATTTTCAAATAGCTGTGCAAATCTATAAATTTCAGACACGTTTTTAATACTTTTAAGTTTTATAATAAGTGAAAATTAAAATTTTCTGTATATTGAGAGTATATATTGGTCATATCAAATCACTCTTTACTGCTGGGCTTGTTGGTACACATGCCTTTAATCTCAGTACTTGGGAGACTGAGACAGGAGGATCACAGGTTCAAGGCCAGTCTCAGCAACTGAATAAGACTTGCAGCAACCTAATGAGATCCTGTTTCAAAGCAAAAATATGAGTAAGGGTTGGGGATGTACCTGGTATGTAGAATGCCTCTGGTTCAGTACTACCAAAAGAAAAAAAAAATCTTTACTTTCTAATTTATTTATTCAAGAATATTTAGAATTTATTTCCTTCTCATCTACACCATAGAATTTTAACATGAGTTGTTTTAGAAGACCGTAGAAAGAGTTTTATATTAATTAATTAATTGTTTATTTATCAGCAACCTCTAATAGCAAGGTCTAAATGTGCAATAAGTTGTTTTTTCCATTTTATATTTTAAAAGTTTTATATTTAAATAACCCATTCATGTTAAATACATTGAATTAAATACTATTATAGGAATATTACTTACTTTTGATTTTGTAATATTGGAAGCTTCCTATTCAATAAGAGTTTGTTTTTATCAGAATCTCTGCCTATGAATATAAGCAAAATAAGTTCACATTAAGTTAATTATAGTAAGCCGGGCGTGGTGGCACACGCTTGTAATCCCAGCATTCGGGAGGCTGAGACCGGAGGATCCGGGGTTGTGGCCAGCCTCAGCTACCTAGTGAGGCACTCCACAACTTAGTGAGACCCTGTTTCAAAATAAAGAATAGAAAATAGGGCTGGGGGGATAGCTCGGAGGTAGAATGCCCCTGAGTTCAATCCCCAGTACCAAAAAAAAAAAAAAAAATTAATTATAGTAATAAATTTTAGTTGCTACGATAATCAAATATAAGCATGAGTAGTTATGTTGCTCTTTTATTTCTTCAAGTTTTCATCAATATAATTATTTTCTACTAGTGAAAATAATAGGTATTTAGAACTACAAATATTCACTTACAGATTTAAACCTGGATCTGCAAATTAGTGATATAGACTAATGTTTCTACCTTTAAATTTTCTCTTATCAGAATACAGAAATCCTCTACACAATGCATTAAAGTAACTAAATTCAAGCTTCACAAACCTCTTCAAAAGAATGTAAAATCATATTTTTCATGAATTTCTTCCATTTCTCTTAAGGCAAAATGGCTATTTCTATAATGTAACTCTACCTAAGTAATCACGTATAGTTAAATAAATCAATAGGCTCTTTAAGATACTTTGTAAGTATAGTTTTTAAAATATCATCATGCATTAAAATAGAGAACCTAGAATAGAGATTGTCAAGTTGCAGTGTAAAGAGACCACTAGCCAGAATAGTAACAGGAGACTGATCTAGGTCCTGAAATTGGAAGGTCCCTGTACAAACTGGAATCGGTAATGCAGGGCAGGGAAATACTTCTGTCACTCTCCCTATAGATCCCAATTTATGTTATAAGTGTTATCTATAAAATGCAATAGTCAGTGAGGCTGAGGTACCAAAGTACAAAAAGGAATAAATTATAAGCATCTTCACTGCACATTGTTCTCAGTGATGAATGTTAAAGACAGTATTTTAAAGAGGCTCTAAGAATCTATCATTGCACCTAAAATAGAAATATATATATATATATATAATCTACTATTTGAGATGTTGACTTATTGAAATAATAATGCTAATTGATTGGTAGATGCTTGATAAATGCTGTGCTTTGCACCACGTGAAGAATTCAACAAAGTGTTAGGCGTAGTTTGTACATGTACAAATCTTGCAGTCTCTTTAAAGACATAGAATGCATGTTCAGAATGCGGTACCAAGCAATAATGCCTTTGGAATACTTTTTATGTTGGATATATAAGAGCCAAGAATAGGAGTGAATCTTTAAGAAGCTAGAAAACATATGTTCCACTTTTTTTTCTGTAGATAATTTTTTTTCAAATATACATACACAAACTTATCAAAGCCAGTCACTGTGCTGAGCACGAAAAAATGGGGAGGGAGAGGGAGTAGGGTGGGAACTGGGGGAAGGCTCAAAGAGTACTGTGTACATATATGCCTGTATCACCTTAACTTCATCATGATGTATGATTATAATGCAACCAATAAAAAATAAAAGTATAAAATATATAAAAATAAAATTAAAAAGTCAGTATGACCAAATATGTTCCCTTTCCCCTACTCCTGACACATTCTGTTTTTCTTTCTTCTTTTCAAAATCAATCAGGTTTTGTTCATATTAATTCCTAGAAAATTCCCCTACATTTATATGCACCTTTGATTTTCTGCTCCTTACCACTAGTGCCAAGGGTCAGGCTTCCTTACCTCTTATTAATAAAAACACCAATATGTTTTTCATTTATTTAAGGAAAATGTATGGAGCACCTACTAGTTTTGCAGATGATTAAGACAGATGCTGTTCTCACAATCCTAGGCCTGGAATCTCTTTCTTTTCACTCCCCAGGACAGTACAACACTGAAACTGAAGACATAATAGTGCATATGGTGCCTTATCCCTACCAAAATCATTTAATGCCTCCCTTAGCTTATCCCTACCATAACCATTTAATGCTTCCCTTAGCTACAGAGTTCATTAAGATTCCATCACATGGCTATAAGGCCCCCTCTGACTTGGCTTGCCCCTGTCCAGCTCCAAAGCTGCAACTTTCTAGGCTTGTCAGTTTATTTCATAATTGACACTCCAAGAATTTCAAACTCTCTGCGCCCCCATTAACAACACAAAAATCCTTGCCTTTTTCTTAGTATGCTTTAATAAAGAATGCTCACTATTCATTCTTCTTGGATCCCTCCAAGAAGTCTTCCTTAAATTCCTGGAAAATGTAGTCTGTGCTCCCAGGCATTCTACATGTGCTACTTTTTCTTATAATTTACTACAAAATCTTGATATTATCTGTTTATTTCCTTGTCTACTTTGAAAGATATCAAAATCATTTCAAACAAGAAGTATGTTTTATCTATATGTGTACCCTATAGCACTTGGAATTTACTCAGTCTGTATTTGTTGAATTCATGTGAACCGCATTGTGTGTTCTCCTGCAAAGACGGATTATCTAGTTTCTATCAACTCGATTTAGTTGAGTTAGCTTACTACATATATACATATTTACTACATATATACATATATACGTATATATAATGATTTTACTTCTAGATTTTTCAGTGCATCCAACAGAAATGCAAATGGTTTCTCTTATCCTTTAACTGTAATATCTACACATTATGGTTTCTACTTGGAAGCTAGGAACTCTGAAATAGTTGTTGCATGCTTTGGTATAATTCTGAGGGACATAGATAACGATAATGTGGAACACACTGCTAGAGAACTCACCTGTATTCTCTATAAATCTTTTTCAAGTGAATAAATTAATAAAATGCCTTTCTGATCTAGCTCAAACCAGATTATGCTTGAGAAAACATCAAACTATTCTGTGCTCATCTTTACCAGCTCCTTTAGATTCTGATTCCACCCCAACCAGCCCTTCCACTCCCATTTTGTCTGGGATGTCTCCCCTATTTCCCCCTTCACTTACCATTCTACCTGAATTTCTAGTTACTTTCAAGATCCAGCTCAGCTGTTACTTCCCTTGCCCAAATTCTTGGCCCTGTGATGCAAAGTTGCCCCACTTAAAACTTCATGTGCCATGTTTTACATATACCTACCATTGCACAATTCCATTCACTATAATTAAATCGCCTATTTTTACATTAGTAGGAAATTCTCATACATTTGTTTGGCACTGGGTATTGAACCCAAGAGCATTCAACCTCTGAGCTATACCTCCAGCCCTTTTATTTTTTATTTCAAAACAGGGTCTACCTAAATTGCTGAAGCTGGTCTCAAACCTGCACTCCTCCTGTCTCAGCCTCTCAAGTACTGAAATAACAGGTGTGCACCACCACCATAACTTGTTCTTCATACATATTTTAGCCTATATCCCCAACACAAAGTTCCATTCCATAAATGTTTGCTGAATCTAGGAATGAATTAGTGGTATATCTTACATGTTAAAGCATCTACACTTTCTTTTTATGTCAAATATATTTTATTTACCTCAAAGGAGAAGAGATACTTAAAATAAACATTATAAGTCAACCATCTAATGAAATATTCTCAACACATATTGTTGTTATTGTTACTTAAATCAATGCATCTGTATTAATAAGCTTAGGTTAAATTTCTAAGGATATTCTTTTTATGTGATTGTTTTTATTTTCATTTGAGATGATGCTAGAGGTGACTGATAAACACAGACATGTAATTAAATATTTAAACACTCATTACAAATAAATTCTGTTTAATTTTTCTTAAACAATATAATAGAAAAGTAACATATTTCATGTAAGTCTATTTATAATTGTTGAGTATTGAATATTAGCTATTATTGGGGGAAAAAAAACAAGAATGTTGACTAAATATAACTATGATGTTCCCAAATTTTAGTACTATATTACTGTTATAATCATACAATCTCGTCAGTATAATTGGTTATCAAAAGCAGAAAAATTATTTTATATAGCAATTTACCCACTGAAGACAGAAAATTAATAACAGATTTATAAATTGTGAAAATTTATGATAATTATTTGAAATCTTATTTAACTAGCAATAAATGTTGCTAGTCTAAACTGGAACTCACAGGAATTTTATATAATAAATAATTGTAAATTTTAAAATTCGAAAAATATAAGTAAAAATGCAGACTGGGACTTTGTTTCAAGTATAAAATCTTTAAATATACATCTCATTATAAAGATTAATATTGGTAGACAGACATGTATATGATAATTGCTGAGAGATTATTCCTGAAGAAAAATTCACTCTCAAGAAAAAAAAATAGGATATTAAATTTGAAAAAAGGGTTAATCAATTTTTAAAAAGCAATCACTAGATTCAGAAAGAGTGATCTGAGTTACTTCACCCTCTGTAAGATTTGTAGGGCCAGATTCACACTCTATATACTAATGCAGCTTTCATGGAAGCCAAGAGGAGGACAGAGGTTGATCTATGCTGTCTGACATTCACCTCAGACACCATTTAATAAAAAGCAAAGCCTTCCTGCTCTACTGGGTCGCAATTAGTCTGGCTCCTCAAAGTCCACTGAGCCAGCCTATTCTGGGCACAATAAAATTAATTTTAAAATGGAATATATTTCATTAGAGTTGCTTTCAGAGAAGGCAGTACCAAATAAAAAGTTTTGCTTATAAAGTGTTTCATTTTTATTAGAACTCTAATATTGAAAGGAATAGTCTTAGTATTCAAAATACCAGCACTTATGCACACACTCTCTTTTCCTTATCTTCTCCTTCTTCTATTCATATTATTTTCTGGAAGTTGGAATGCATCCTAGATTAACAGGATCAAGTGATATTTAGAGATCATTTTGACTCAAAAGAGGGCTCAGTAATGGAAAAGTGGGATTTTTAGATCATGGGCTCACATATTGAGTACATAAAAAAATGTCTGAAAGAATAGTGAAGAAAAACATCAAATTCGACTTATCCAATAGCACAACTAAATGTTTCATATCTGAGTAGTCAGTATCACTCAAATGTAGAATTTGATAAAATATGGGTGAATCCTAAATAGAAATTGTCAGCATTGGTTCTTTGGATATATCTGTCTTGGGATTCCACTACTACACTTCCTGGACACTTCTGACCTCTTACTCCTAGTTTATTTTTCTTCAAAGCACTCATCCTTAACTGATATACTGTATTTAATGTTTCCTGTTTTTTCTTTCTGTAATGTACTTCCTACAGAGTAGGAATTTTTCCTTAATATTCTCACTATTCTATCTCAGATATCTAACATAATGCCTCTCATAAGATAGGTAGAAAAATCATTATTTAATGGATTAATTAATTTATTAATTAGGAATATCTATATATTTCCCCAAAAAACTGAGATCATATGATAGGTTCATATTAAAATGTGAAATCAATCTATCTTTTGATTCCTAGATTATCTATAGTTGTAACATTTAGAAAATTTGGAGAAATATGTAATGTTTTATAAATTAAGCAAGGAGATAAGGAATATATTTATTATACATTTATATATTATCTATATGATATTATACATACATTATTATAGGGATTATATATTATATATACTATATAGATTATATATTATCTATATAGATTATAACTGACTAGAGTTCTATATATTATAGCATATGTGTTATAATCTATATAGGACTGCATAATATTAAGATTATATATAGAGAGTTGTTACAAATGAATGTTAGTATGTTATTATTTCACTAAATAATTGTATTGTCAAATTAGAAATATTAAATTCTTCATTGAGCATATAATTTAAGGAGCCATAGAGCAAGAAAATGATGAATTTTTGTGCTCGGACCTCTTGTTGGGTGCTCTGAATAACCATCCTAGTGGTTACGTAGATGATCTATTTTCATTAGCTCTTGGATACTTGATTAGCCTAATATTTAGTCTAAATTGAATAAGAAAACTAGCTCATACATATTTGTTGCATTTCATTTAATTTTATTTTTTCTAGAAGGAAATATTTCTGTGGAAGCTAAATCACAGTATCAGTTATGAATATCTTGATCTAAGACAGAACTTTTCTCTTGTAAGCAGAAGAGATTCATTCCTTGCGTGGGATCATCAGTCAATGTACCACCTTGAATGACACCAACCAATCAAAGGGCCAGGCAGGATTATGGGAGTGAAAGCCACACAAGCTAGTGGGTTTAGAGGTCTTTTGACAGGCATGCCAGAGGAAGCTTCTGACCACTTAGGACAAAATGTTAATAGCTTGTACCACTTCCTCACTAACAGCTCTGAAGTGAGCAGCCACTAGTCTCTGTTTCCAATATCCACAGTTGAAGGGAAAAATAAGATTTTTTTTTTTAAACACAGGATAAGCATTAACTGTCTAAAAATTTTGGGAATGCTTTACATGTCTGAAAGTCAAAGAAGGAGAAGGAGAAGAAAGACTAAGAGGAGGAGGAGGAGGAGGAGGAGGAGGAGGAGGAGGAGGAGACGAAGATAACAGCAATGGACCAAGATTCCATTTCTTGTACTCCTGAACCAAAATATTAAAATGGAATGTACTTTTCAAGGCCAATCAATTCACCAGCTAGCTTTTATTAGAATAGCTGCCTGTGTACTGTGAACAACTGATGTATAAATTTTAACAAACATTTTCAACGTGTATGTAGACCAGGGTTAAGATTATTCTGTTTATTTTTATTTTTTTAATAAACCAAATCATAAAAGAATCTCTGCTAGAGAGCTGGTGCTTCACATCTGAAATGGAATCTGTTCATTGGCTCTGCATTATTCAGGACTATAAAAAGGAGACGTTTTAACAATCCCAGCCTCAATTAGGCATCAACTGCTGTCCTGGCAGAAACCTGGTAAGCATCTTGTCCTCAGGAAGTTTGGATGGCATTATTTACATTTTTTTCCTCGGGGAATGCCCTACAAAAAAAAAAAAAGTCTGGTTGCCACCATAACTTATGTACTAACTTCATAATTCCCTACCTGACAGCTCAATTGTACATCCTTTATTTAATTATATGGCAAAACACTACTGCTTAAATGGCAGCCACTCACCACTCAGCTTTCAAGCAACAAGGAGAGAGTGTATATCTATGAAATCATGCTACCTAAGTGTCGTTCTACCCAAAGGTGAGCATTCAGAAAGCAATAGATAATACCAAGCTACAAAAACTGATTTAAACTTAAAGTTTTCCAAACAACCACTCAATATACAGAGAATGTTTATTACATTGCTCCTCATATTCTATTCCATAATTTTACTTGAATGCTGGTTGCTGTTTTTTTGTTGTTTTGTTTTTTTTTTTTTTTTTAAATCTTAGAATCTTTCTTTTTGTTTGCTGCAATGAATCTAATGATATCTGACTTGCCCTTTGAGCCATACAAAATTTCTTATATTCAGTGTAAAACTGAAGTCAAGGCTTTTAAATATTATTTAAATGCAAAATAAGTTTTAAAAACCCTTCCAATTACATTTTATAAATGATATTTGAGAATGTGACTTGGAATGCATTTGTACCACTAGGTTTTATGGTGGAGTCAGATATAGGGTTAAATTTTAGAAACTAGTTAAATTCTTTTTATTTGTGCAGATTTTACTTATTATTCCTTTTCCTTTCCTTTTAGTCTTACGTTAGTTCATTAGATGCAGTAATATCTCCCTTGTCTGTGACAATTTCCATTAATATCTCAAAGGCAGCTATTAAGTCTCATTACAAGAAAAGATTATAGAAGGAGACCGCATACAATAACAGTGAAGATAAAGACAATAGTCACATTTTTTTTCATTTATTTCTTTGTTCTTAAGATGCAAATCAAATGTGAATCTCCTTTTTAGCCTGCTTTTCTTGGTTTATACTTTCAAAGCTTTTGGGAAAGGAAAAACCTTAGTGCTAAATAAATTCTAGTATTTGGATTACTTCTTTTTTAAAATGCAACAAAGAAATGTATCTGCTGTCAGAAATTTGCCACACTTATTACCCTCAAAATCTCATTGTCAGGGAATTAAAAAAAAACTACTAGAGTTTCATCATTTACATAAGTTATTCACAAGAATTAACTGTAGGCTATAATGAAGCTAATTAGTGGTTGTTGCAGAGACACTTTATAAAGTGTTCATTATTACCAACAATAGTCCATCATTCCATCAAAATACTTAAAACATCAATTCTTAGACAATTATCTTAACATATCTGGGGAAAATTATGTCTGAGTAGAACTCAAACCCCCAAGAAATAAACTCTTCATGCATCTTTATTCTAAATAGATTCATTTAAAATAAATACATTGGAGGCTTTATAAGAGGTTTGAAATGCAAGCCCTGTGTGTGTTGGTATTTTTTCTATTTAAAATGTATGAAAATATTGATGATAAATATAAAATATTAACCAGAAGAATTAATTTTCACTTACAGACCTAAAAAGTGGAAGAATAAAGAATACATAAAGGTCAGATATTTTAACCCTTACTGTGCTTCCGCATTTTTTGTGTGTAGGTATTTTCATTGATGCATAGTACTTTACATCATAATGGGATTGAAGGTGATACAAACATGCATGCCCACATCACTTCTATTTCCCGTCACATCCAACCCCGCTCCCCATTCCTTCCTCCCCACACATGAGATTGGTAGTATACCTTCATATATGAAAATGAGGTTACTAGAAGGGTTTCCTTCCTCAAGCCTCACTTTTGCCTTCCCACCTCCCCCTCCCCCAATCTGCTCCCACTATTCTATGGATCTCTCTCTTCATTTGTGTTAAGTCCCTTTTGTTTCTTATTTTCTCTCTAGCTCCCACATATAAGAGAAAGCATACAACCCTTGACTTTCTGAGACTGGCCGATTTCACTTAGCATAATATTTTCCAGCTCCGTCCATTTTAATTTGTTTTGAAATTATAGATTATAGACTGAATATAGATAAAGATATGTCACTTTGTATTTCTCTCACCACTCAAAAATAGGTGTTAAGTTTAATTACTAAACTGTTAAAGTTAATTTTTAAAATTAGTGTTAAGTTCAATTATTAAAATTAATAAATGGTGAAAAGAAAATCTTATAACTTGTAGTCAATATTAGTGATAAGAAGTTCTTCAGGAGGTGACATTTTATCTGTGAAATTAAATGTTTATGAATTTCTATGCTGAGAATTTGCAAAATCCTGAAATAAGACTATCCTAAGGCACTTTGGCCTACCTTTTCTGCTTTCTTTTAGTCTCAGAAGAATAGTGACCCTCTACTTTCCGATGCCGCACTCGCCCCTGCCATCTCCATCTTCTTTCATCTCCTCCTCCGCTTCGTGGCTCATTCTCCTGCATTTACAGAGGTGCCCACAACTCCCCTACCTCTCTGTCCTCTCATCCTTCAGAGTACAATTTCACTTAAGAATAGTCAATGTTTGCTGCTTTTTCTTTCTAACCACTCATTCTCTCCTCTCCCAGGCGCTGCCTGATCTCTGTGTTCATCATTCATCCGGAGGCTCTCAACCTGTAGACCATGATTAGCATTTTCATTACCAAATTCAATAGCACCAGTTCAATATGTTCCTCTTTTATCTGTCATGGCACATGATAGAGACAACAAACCTTTGTCTCTCCTTTTGTGATACTAGTGGACTTTTCTAATTCAGATTTTCAATATCTCTGACTGTTCCTCTTGTCCCATGCATAAGTTTGCTAATAGTATTTTCAGTTTTTTTTTTAATCTTTATACTTCTGAATAATTCAATCCATTTTCCCTGCTGACTTCTAATATACTCAGACATATTTCCCAACTGTCTGCCAAATACATCTATCAGAACACATCAAAGTGCTGTTCACAGAACTCTTTCATGCACGATGTTAACAGATAGTTTACGATTATAGATATATAATGTATTACCATAAATTATTGTATTAAATATAATGTATCACCATAAATATATATTTGTATGTATATCCATACATAGTGTATCTTTCAAAAGTAGTTATTTTATAGTATATATAGACAGAATATATACCTGTAGATTATAGAATAGATGAGTAAAATAACAGGTTTTTTAATTTTAATTTTGTAAGACGTCTATTTGTCCAAGTCATAAAAGACCCAATAGTGGGAAATTGTACAATGAATTTTGCTTGATCATTGACCAGGTGATAGGATTCCTCTTTATATAAAGTTAGATATGGATATGGATATCTATCTATAGAGAGAGTGAAAATAATATGTAGAATTTTTACTTGTCTATGGATATAAGAAAAGAATATATAGGTGTGTGTGCGTGTGTGTGTAGGGGGAGAGAGATAGATAGATAAATCCTATCCCTTGTTCTGTAATCAAGCAAAATTCTACATACTATTCCCCATCCTTAAGTCTTTACAATGAGGATGAGAAAGGCCCTGCACAATCAAAATCAGTATAACTGTTATTTTAGCCATATATTGTTTAATCATAGGAGACTTTTTCTGAAAAGAGCATATTTTAATATCTTGTGGAACACACTAAGATACATTGCTGTAAATCCTCAACTGCTAGTTATTTGTCTTCATTTAATATCAGATATATATTTCTAAAGCCTCCGATCATTCCAAGACTTCCATCTCATCTTTGGTTCTTCCCAGTCTCAGACTGCCAAGTCCAATCATTTAATACATATGGCTACTTCTACTTCTACATCTTCACTCTATGTTACTTTCTACAGCCTGTACGTTTCTATAACCTATCATGAGTCATCAAAGTCTTCATTTGGAGAAATATGTTCAAAACATTTTAAAATCAAAGACTGCAATAAAATGTATTTGATCATGTAAAATATTTCAGTTATTAATTATAAACACATGCTATTCTACTCAGAAATTAGATACATTTTAATATATAGATAACAGTGTTCAAATATAAAATGTATATATAAAATATATAATATTTTTCTGACTTAACTCTGAATTTATAATATCATTAGTGAATTTTCAAGTACCTAGATGCAAAGACCAAGATTAATCAGTAACTTGAGTGAGGTTAAATCTAACTTCAAGTCATCTCACTCATTTCATTTTTTTTCACCTTACTTCTTATCATTCCAGTTAGGTCCTAATGTAATTCTTAATGTGGCTGAGTAGGAGGAGTATCACTCTGCTATCTTCTGATTTTGGATTGTACTTGCACTGCTCATAATATCTTCAATATGAAATCTTATTACAAACACCTTTTTAAACTCTTTGCACATGAAATAAGGGCTTGTTTAATTTAAAAATAGTAACAATCTACATATCCACTTAATCAACTAATTGATGATTGTTAATTAATGAGCATGATGTCAACACCAGAGTGACTTTCTGAAATCCTTCTGGTTTTTGGAAGCCCCACTCTTCCCTAACTACAACCAGCAGAAGCTGCTGTCACATGACCAAGAGAACACTAGAGCCCGTCAATGCATTAACTACTAGAAAGACTGAGTCATTCTTATGTTTTAGATAGAAGTCAAACATAGATATCAGTTCTATTAATTTCTCCAGCATTACAGTCCATTGCCTTCTTCATTTCTACCTAGATGACCACCAACATATATTGCAGCCAACCCTGGTTAATCTCCCCAATTCTTACCATTCTCTGATCTGTTTTATTAGACTTTATATGTAGGCATAGCATTATTTCAATTGTTTCCTTAATAAGTCTCCACTTTTGCCTCCTTACCTGCCTCCCCAAATCCTCTTCTGTATTATACTAGTATTTCCCCTTCTTTATCTGAAACTTCCCTTTTCCCCCAATTTCTCTCTAGCTTCTACATTTGAATAAGACCTTCACTTTCTGAAACTGGCTAATCTTGCTTAACATAATATTCTCCAATTCCATCTATTTTTCTGCAAATGACATACTTTTGTTCTCCTTATGGAGTAAAATTCCATTGTGTGTATGTACCATAGTTTCATAATCTATTCATCTGTTTAGCTGTTGTGAATTATGTTGCTATAAATATGGATATGAATGTGTCACTATAGTATTCTGACTTCAGTTACTTCAGATAGATACCCCGGAGTGGATCCAGGACATATGGTGATTCCATTCCCAATCTTCTGAGGAACCTCCACAAAATGGCTATACCAATTTATAATACCACTAACAGTTTATAAGGGTTCCTGTTTCCCCACATCCTCATCAGCATTTATTACTGTTTTTATTCTTGATGATTGCCATTCTAATTGAAGTTACATGGAATCTCAGTGTTCTTTTGATTTTCATTTCCTTGATTGCTAATGATGTTGAAGGGTTTTTTTTTTCAATATATTTATTGGTAATTTGTATGTTTTTCTTCTGAGAATTGGCTATTCAGTTCAATTGAATAACACATTTTAAATAAAAGTATTGCATGCCACAAATAGAACTGACTAGTAGCTACTGATTATCATCTTATCTAATAATAATTTTGAGATGCCTTCCTGAGATGTATTGACAAGGAAACAATGCATTTTATTAATATGAAACAGTCATTAGCATAACATTATATAAAGTATAAATAATTTGAAATTTTATTATCCTATTATGCTTTCCAAATGTTCTTTACCATTATTCATGCTAGTTATTTAAAATAACAATATGCAAATATTTACAGGTTAGTTTTTTAAAAAATCTACTTTTTATTATCTCATGACTGTTAGTCCAACAACCATAGATCAGCACTTCCTGAGTATATTTTCTAAAGAAATATTTTCAGAAGTCAAATTTGTAGTAATGGATATAGTCATTCAAGCATGTGTGTGTATGTTATTATTAGGGATACAACCCATCATAGGCATCATCTTCCATGCAATCCCTTCAAATTTCCATAGACTTAGTTTTCCCAGAAGAATTATCTTTATTAGAAATATTCAATTCTGATTCAAAGAGCTGAGTTCCCTCATCTATTAATATTTTTCTTATGATGATAGGAAGACTAAATAGGTAATATTCTTAATTTTGAAGCATCTGTGACAATTGTATAGATATGACACCAATGGACAAAATCTACTTCATCTAAGACTTCTCTTACGCTGTTCTCTCCTACTCTTTTTTATTTTTATTCTCCCAGCTTCCTCACATCTGGAACTAAGACTTTTTTCCGTAAAATCAAGATCACTTTGCACAATAAGACTAATCTCAACATCCTTAAAAAAGAGGCAGACTGTCGAAAGAGCAGCCCAAAACCAACATGTATTATTTCTGGAATAGGGAGTGAGGCAAATAGCCTAAGGATTAGTGCTTTCTGTAACATGATAGGAGCGTGACAGTATCAGAACTCTGTTTAAAAAGGCATGGTCTTTCCCTAGAAGAAAGCAAAGAAAGATTGTATTCCATCAAGGGGAATTACAAAGTTGTAAATTACAGTGTTCCAGCCAACAGTATTGAATACCAAGTTTTTAATTAGCAGTCTTATATTTTATTTTCTTAATAAGACATACTTCTACAATACTCAAAACATGGAAAAATAGAGCATGTCTCTTCAGACATAAAATCAAAGAAAAATCCAAGCACCACAAATATGATGAATGATTTGGCAACGAAGAAAAATAAATTATCAGTAAAATAACATGATTTATATTTATATTGTACCTGTTTCCAACATAACACATAAGCCTAAAATTTATAGCAATCTAAGATGCTTCTGATTCAGAGAATTCTTTCCAAAACTTAAAGAAGCTTTAGGAAAATATGACCCAATGATGGTGTCAGCAAAGCATGTGTCCACTTGCATGCCCATCTCCAGTCTCTTGCCAATTATCATACTGTTAGGTGTTTTATGTTAATGTAAGTTGAGAAGAATAAATTGTCTTGGAATTTGGTGCCTTGAAATTGTCTTGGAATCAGCTCCACCACTTGATTGCCAAAAGAATTTCACTTCTTTGATCTTATAGTACTACAAAACTGAATTCATACTATCAACCTTGCAAATCTCCAGCAGGATGATATAGAGACAACTAGGAAACTATAAAACCACACAATATACTTGAGATGGCTTCCAAACAAGGGAAGAACATGGGCTTTGAATTAGATAATATTGTATTTGAATCCAGGTTTGACCCCTGGCCAGTTTTGAAAACCTTTTTTTGCTTTTGTAGTTATTATATACTTAACAGAAGAGCTTATTAAAATATTTTATATCTAAAACTGACTTGCTGTAAATTCATAAGCTAGTATGTAGTAAACCTTCAATATCTAAGGTTTGTGCTAATTTATCATACAGTAAGTCACAGATAAGAATAATATAAGAAAAGATTTACATGATTAGGTATTAAGAAGCAGAGTAATTATCTTTAAAAGAGAAAGCAATGCAAGAGGATAAAATAACTTCAAGGAGTTTAGTGAGAAAATTATATATGATTAGACCTTTTTAATTTTTAAAGGTCTTATCTTTTCTATACATCAAATGTAATAACCATAGAAGTTTAGGATTTTTGTTTTAGGAATGTTAAAATATTAGTATTTACAATTATTTTAGTCAGCTCAGTAGAAAAAGAAAGGAGTTCAGTCTGCGTAAATTTGATATCAGATCATATTGATTTTTTGTTTTCAAAAATTGCTTCTTAATCAAATAATTTTAAATTTTCAAGTTTGGCAAGGTTGTTTGTTTTATTTTGGTATTATTTAACGTATTTTCTTCTTGAGATTCAATGAAATGTTCCTATATAAAGAAAAATAGAAGAAAGTTGGTAGCATACTGAAGCAAGAGCCAATGTTTTTATGCCTTTATAAAGAAATCATACTGGAACCAAGATGATCAAATGGTCACTCTGCACATTGTACCTGTTTTCACAAGTACCTATAATATATTCACAGCATGTAATAATAGACTTCTAGTATCATGATAAACTAAGAAGGATTCAATATGTGTAACCAATACTTTAGAGAATATTGGGAAGTAAAAGAAGCCAGTTCCTTATCAGGCAAGGAGGCTACTCAACATTTTTAGACCTGAACAATTGATTAGCTTATAGAAGACTCATTGTGTGCACAATATTATTCTCATATGTTTCCATCCATGGTTTGCTTTTAAGGAAAAGGAGACAGTTTGAAGTTTTATTGTGAATATTGTGGCTTTACAGAGGGGCCTTCCTGTAGCACTACATTAAGAGGATTCTGACCTTGACTGCTACCTTCCAGAAAGAAGGCTGTTTTCTGGAGCCAGGGAAAAATCATGCTGATTAATGCATGCCCTATATGATAAGAGTAGACCTGGCTGAATTTCGCTTTAGGATCCCAGTACAGGTGGGCCTTTGTTAAAATGACTTGAGCCAAAGGTTTTTTTAACTCTTGGGAGTAACAAAGACAAAATCAGTCATAAAGCAACAAAAACCTCGTGAGAACCTATAAACTTGCTAAAACTCAAAGGTACTTGATGTGGAGAAGGAAAAAATGATCCTTTCAGATGAACAGACTGTTGGATAAGCTCAGGCAATAATTTCTCCAGCGTCAAGGGAGAAAAACAGAATTGTTAGTAAAAATTGATTCTTTTTTTTAAATTTGAAAGGTTTGCTCTTGTAACATAGTTGCTTCTGCAACATAGTTATTATTGAATTTATAGGATTTGTAGAAAAATATACTTCAGTCTTTGCACCTTAAAACCAGTTTTTATGCACTTGATCATACCATGAGTTAGCATTTAGTAATAATTATGTTGGTTTAAAACTCTATAAGCCGGGTGTGGCGGTGCACACTTGTAATCCCAGTACTTGGGAGACTGAGACTGGAGGATCTGGGTTCTCAGCCAATCTCAGCTATTTAGTGCGGCTCTCTGTAACTTAGTGAGACCTGTTTCCAAATAAAGAGTGAAAAATAGGACTGGGGGTGTAGCTCCGAGGTAGAATGCCCCTGGGTTCAATCCCCAGTACTTAAAAAAAAAAAAAAAAACAACAACTCTGTAGACGTAAAGCCAATTTAATCATACTTTCACCAAGCTCCTCGGGACACTGCACGCTACACCCAGCACAGTGGAAGGCATGTTTGTCATTGTCTAAATGACAAACAGTGACGCAGAGAGATTCTGTTAGGGTGAGCCTGGGTAATCCTCCGGTTCAGTGGCTGCTGTTCTTGATCTCTAATCTCTCTCAAGTACTAAATGGGGCTAACAGCAAAGGCAGGAGAAGTAACAGTTATTACTCATAGCAGGCATGTGAAGTGTTATAATGGCTTAGTATGTAGGAATAAAAATTCTCTGGATTTAAAACATAAAAATATGGATATATTGACCATACTACTGGCAGGTAAGCCAGCTTAAAATCCCCTTCTAAAACTATGATTATAGTCAAATATTCAAGGATTCAATAATTACTAAATTTGACAGTTAATGTCAAGTGGAAAAGCCATCGTGGATATTCACGTCCCAAGCATATCTATTGCCTAAGAAGCAGCTCTTGGAATAATGTATTTTTTATGATGCAAAGTATAGGGGTTTGCTAAACCCTTTTAGTGTTTAAATGAAATTATAGGAAACTATTTTTTAAGCCCCTTAGTTACAGAACTTGAGAATTACTGGTTCTTGACTCATCTGTGTCCTGTCCAACTACTCAGCTACCTACAAATCAACCAGATAACTTTGTCCAGATATTTCTTTATATTCTTCTTTATAAGAAGTAAAAATTTAGCCAGGCATGGTGGTGCATGCCTGTAATACCAATACATGGTAGATCACAGGCAGATCACAGTTTGAAGCCAGCTTCAGCAACTTAGCGAGGCTCTCAACAACTTAGTGAGACCCTGTTTCCAAATAAAAAATAAAGTAGGGTGGGGATGTAGCTTGAAGGTAGAATGTCCCTGAATTCAATGCGCAGCCCCACAAAATAAATAAATAAATAAATATTTGTCTTAATATTTCAAACATTTGAGGTTTTGAAATTGAAATGCCATAACTCTCTCTCTCTCTGTTTATATATATATATACACACACACATGTATATTTCTTTTTCTTTCACTTTTATCAGAGTACTTTCTGCAATTTGTTTATCTAGATTGAACATCCAGATAAATTAGTCCTCAATTAACTGCATTTCTTGTAATATTTAAATTTTACTTTTATATCAACATTATTTTTCTTTATATTTATCCATTTGAGTGTTAGGGAATTACTTTTCTGGTTATGAAATTACCAGAGATGATTGCACTTTTTTCTGGTATATTCACAACTCAGTAAGTACGCATTTATTACTCTGCAACACAGAAGATTTTATGTTTATATTTTACATCAGAAATGATGCAGATAGCCACTAAGGGAACAGTAAACTACAGGTCAAAGGTGGATCTTTTCTTTCTGAGGTCAGAAATGCCAAATGCACAAATGGCCACCTTCCATGGCCACCTTTCAGGCAGGAGATACACAAAGTTGAGAGAGAAGTGCTCTCTGGACTTGCTAGATGGGAGATTCTCCCTTGGTGAGGCTTTCCTCTTCATGAATGCCCTCTACAAAAGGATGTTTGTTGTCTTTGAAAAATTTGAGGCCTTTGAAGAATACAATCAGATTTCTTAAAAAATGATTTCTCAAATACTAAGTCATTTACTAATTACAAAATATGCTTGATTCTTCTCTAACTTTTAATTTTAATAAACAGGTTCTTTTTCTGAGTGCAGAAGTACAAATTTGATATTTCTATACCCCTAAAATATTCCTTCATTATGATTTAGTATATATTAATGATTGGGCTAATAACATGTAATTTATAGTGCAGTAAATTTTAAAATATGGTAAATGAATATTTATAATCTAGGATCACTTATATTATCCATCATTTCAAAATCAGAAGGGTTATTTTCAAATTGAAATATTTTTTTTGAAATTCTTACCATCCACCCAAATTTACTTCAACAGAAATGATATTTGTATATAAAGAATTATTTCTGACTCACCAAGTATTTGAAACAAAATATTTAGGAATGCACAACTCAAGCCTAGATTTATCAATTGGTAGTTTTTTTGGGTTTTGTTTTGTTTTGTTTTTTTGGTTTTTTTTTTGCGGTACTGGGGACTGAACTCAGGGGCGTTCTACCTCCAAGCTATACCCCCAGCCCTATTTTTTATTCTTTATTTTGAAACCGAGTCTCACTAAGTTGCGGAGGGCCTCACTAGGTAGCTGAGGCTGGCCGCGAACCCGGATCCTCTGGTCTCAGCCTCCCGAATGCTGGGATTACAAGCATGCGCCACCACGCCCGGCAATTGGTAGTTTTTTTATCTTGAATTCTTTACTTAAACTATCTCAGTCTTATCCTCTCTAAATGGAGGACAATAATACTTACATCTAGATTTTCTTAGAAATATTGAATGAAAAATATATGCAAATACCAAACCCTGAAAATTCACATAGCTCAATAAAAAGGAGCTACTGTAATTATACATACATATAATTTGCTTCAAGCACCTCATAAAAACAAAATCAGAGATTTTTGTTTCCTCAGCAATTAATACACCAGCAGTAATTAAGGAGCCAAGCACAATATTCAATATTAACACATTTAAATACACTTGAATATATTTGCAAACCAGTAATTTTACTATTTTATAATGGTACCTTTAATGAAATGTCTCAGATTTCAATTCTTTAATAAAGTGTGCCTGCCAAATTTTTTAACATTTCAGTCAGTTAATGTTATGTGCAAGTATAAATATGTGTCATAATGAATCCCACTATTATATATACTCATTATGTACCCATAAAATCTTTTTTAAATTAAAAATAAAAGAGTTGGGCTTGGTGGCACACACCTAATCCCAGTACTTGGGAGGCTGAAACAGGAGGATCATGGGTTCAAGGCCAGCCTTAGCAACTTAGCAAGACTCTGTTTCAAAATAAAAAATAAAATAGAGATGAGATGTAGTTCAGAGGTAGAATGTCTCTGGGTTCAACCCACAATATTCTCCAAAAAATAAATTAAAAAATAAAAAATAATAAAAGAGAGTAAAGAAAATCAGTAAATATGTTAATGGAAAAACCCTCAAGTGGTTAGCATAGTTCTTTTATATTAAAATATAACTATTTTGTTACTGAATTTTGCACTTTCTGTGTCTTATACAAACTATCTTTGCATATAAAGATAGAGTCTTCATCATATTCGAGATCCTCAAGCCTTTTAAATGTAATGTCAGCATTCATAGGCAAAAAAAGTATGCTAAAGAGATCACAACTGTATCCTAGAATTTATTCCATATTAATAAATGTGTCTACATAATTGATATACTACAGATAATTTTACTTGGATTTCAGAAATGATTGTAAATCTAAAAAGAGCAAAAGAAGTAAGTGAAAAATGAGTGTAATGATGAGGGTGTTAAATAAAATAGTAAGTCTGTGGCATCTGCATTGTGAGGTAGAAAGGTATTTTTTTCTAAATTTAGAAAATACTAATTTCAAAATATAATGCATAGCCTGCATAAACGCTTGCTCACAAATATTTCTTACAGTTTGTGCTTTCCTTAGATGTTGCTTTACTAACTGAAAAGGGTCATGTTTACAAAATATGATACTTATTTCTCCCACTTTGGCAGGCAAAGTGATTATCTATTTGCAAAATCAAAGTGCTTGAGTTGAATAGGCTCACTAGTTCTGTTGAAAATTAACAAATGCCAAATCAAGTATCAGAATAATTTGGAATCTTCCAAATTAATTCTGTGAATCTATGAAATCCCTCTTCTTATTCTCATGAATATTGACATAAACATATATTTTCTTTAAAAAAAAAAATCACATTTCCCTTTGAGTGGAGAACAGTTTTCTTTACTCAAGGCCTTTCTAAATCTCTCCATAAAATATTGGGCATTTTCCTTATTTCAGTGGTCACGCACTTGCACACTTTTCTCAAGCCTGTTTCAAGTCTGCTATCTCTGCTGTGGTTGAGGAAAGACAGAGGAAGAAGCAAAGGCTAGTAAATAATATTTGGGAAAAAAATGAATTTTGTTTTGTCAAATGTCAGTAGGCTCTATTCAAAAGTCAATAGCTTAATGTAATTTTTATATATATTTCAAGGAGAAAATTCTCTCTCCTCCAATTTAGCCCTAGCTTCCACTGGCTATGATTTGGGTAACTGGCCTATTCTAGAATGATAAACCTCAGCATGTCACCAGTGCTTCATTTACTAGTTGACAAACAAACTCCTCTGGGAGGTAGGAATTTCACAAACATCTATTTTCTATATCGCGCACAATATTTTCTTTCTTAAGAACAACCAACTGCTTTGTAATAATCTGTTTTGACAGTAGCTACATATAAATACTGCATTATATATATTTAGGCATGATAGAGTATGGACATATGGATACAGTTGTGTGGGTCTAGTCTAATTATATGCATTATGCAATTTGCTATTGTTGGAGACCATCTTCTATTCATTTAATAAGGCTTTTGCAAATTGGCAGATAGCATTTGGGCTAAAATACACACAGGATATTTGCAATGAAAAAGGAAAAAAAAAAAAAAAACTCCTCTGCCTTTTCTCTGGTGTAGAGCAATTTGTCAAGTAATTAGCCAACCTAATTAAATTTTTGTAGCACTAATCAAACGAATATGCTAAAATTTTCTTTGCACAGCCAGTTTGCTGTCTGCTTGCATTTAACTTGATGGTTTGAAAGGGGCCCTACTCTGTCTGCCACTCCACTTAATAACCTAATTTGCATTTTATATTGGTAAATCAAATTAAGCACCAGTGGCTTTTAGTATGATTGACTGTGGTCAGGCCTGTTCAGATGGGACTTTTTCACAGAAAATTAGGCACATTTTAATATGACTGAGGCTGTGCTTTCTGTGTTCTGCAAACTGCATTCACTCAGCTAATTAAAAGTGCTTGCCTCCCCCTCCCCGCTACATATGATAAATTTATCCAGCTGGTGTGTCCATTTTCTTTTGTACAATTTCTTGATGGAAGTTTTTATTCTTTGATATAATAAGATTGTCTAAGCAACACTTCAGATCAATTTGCATGAAATATATAAACAATGCTTTGTAAGAACTGATGACTTTGAGAGGTAGATACATCTCTGTATAAATACAGGTCCAGGTGAGGTCTTGGAGGCTGAAGCTTATTACTGGGAAACCAACTCTAAACTTCGAAAATTCTCATTGACTAGCATATTAGTAGTAACCAATTCTGGTAAATAAAATCTTATACTGTATTAAAGAAGGCCTCTTACTTTATTTGTTTTTGATATTGTTGTAAGAAAACAATTCATATTTTAAAGAGAATAAAATTAAATAAATACAACCTTAAAAACCTCCCTCTTACCTAACAAAAGCAGGATTCATTCTTTAGTAAGTATTAACAGTGTATTTTGTCATAAATGAGTATTTTTTCTAGGTCATAATGGGAGAAATTAGAGACAAAGTGATTAAGTGATATCTATTAATATGAACAAAACTAAGATTTAATTCCAGTTTTCTTGACTTTCATTCAGTGCTCTTTCCAACATCCCACAGTTTCTTTGCAGTTTCTTTATCATTTTGTTTGATAAATGATAATTTATAGTACACCACTCTGACAAATTACAGACTCTATAATAACAAATAAAATGATTTATTATATAATGATTTTACCTGTCTCACTACACATTTTTTTGTTTGTGTACAGAGGTAGGATTATCAAAAGCTGGTTTAAAGACTTATTAAATAAAATACTCTTGATCATGTTTTTAACAACTGCAAAAACAAAACTGTCATCCATGTTAAGTCTATAACTTGCCACAAGTGAACTCTTTAAAAAAAGAACAAAACAAACAACCTAAGTACTATTAATTTAGATTAATCAACCTGAATCTTTAGCAAGTGAGTAGGGAACCATTTGCACTTACGAACAACATTCCTTAAGTACAGGACTTCTATTATGCCCCTACTAGTAGCTTTAGAAAAGAAGAAAGATGCACACATGCAGTATCCTAAGAGTAGACGACATTATGGCTGGAACCTAAAAAGAAAATGTGCTCTCCCTTTTCCTAACTGAAGTTCAAGATAAGAACACTGACTAATACCATGCTTCAACTCTCTTACAACTGATCATTAAGATAAATCTTTAATTAAAAAGAGAATTAAGATTGTGAAAGAGATTACGTCAAACATAGCAATCGCCAGAGGCGTACTAGGGTTTTCTGTTTTGCTTTAATTAAGGTAATTGGTGCATATGTTCTGAAACCTCAGATCAGTCCATTTAAAGAAGTCATAATTCTAAAAAAAAAATTAAAATTTAAGAGATTATCTTATGACTGTACTTGGCCTAAAGGAAGGCTAAATTTCTAACTCTCTTAGACCTCCAGAGATGCAGATTTCCAAAGTTCAACTTGAAGACCCTATCCTTTTGACTTTACTTATGAAGAACTTATTACTATTTTTCTTGATGAGTACCTGTGAAGATTTAGTCTTACTTACCCCCTCTTTTTTTTTCGTGTGTGTGTGTGTGTATGTGTATGTGTGTTGCTGAGGTTCAATTCTGGGACCTTGTGCATGCTAGTCAAGTGCTCTACCTCTGAGCTACATCCACGACCCTACCCCTCTTCAGAACTACACAGTTCCAACTACTTTATTTCATCTCATAGATGGTATTTTTACATCTTTGAGAATCTTCCTATTCTTATGAATTTTCAGATATTATCTTTTTTAAATTTTTGGATCAAAATTACAGCATAATGCTCTTAAGATTTCTAGAATGAAAAGATGAATGACATCAGAACATTCAATGTTAGATGTGCATTAAGATGTTATATCATCAAGTGCTGTGATTTACATTATGATTTGAGACTATAATACACCAATAAAAACACATTATAAAAATAATTTTAAAAATATGTAATTTGAGAAAAGATGTTATATATCTAAATATGTTTATTAGCAATGAATTGTGTTTTTCCACAATTGTGACTGCAAAATTTCATGTTCTGTTCTAAGAATTTACGGATACATCTGCATACACTGAATATTAACCAATTCTAGAGTAGGCAGCTATCAATATTTAAGGATTGCCATACATGCTATGATTCTTTCTATAGAGTATTGACAAAAAACTGTACTTCACAAATAAAAGCAATCATTCATTAGCCATATATGTTTGTTAAATTATTTGTTAATTCACTAAAGATTCCCATATATTTGTAATTATAATTCTATAATTTATAATTGTTTGGTGTTTAAAAGAGATAATATATTTTAAGGTAAGGTAATGTACAATAAGTACTTGCTAGAATTGTTTATGTTTGTCATTTTAGAAATTCCAGGTCATGAATATTAGTTTGGAGAATGGCCAGCTGTCAAAGGTGAGGGCAAGTTCAACTTGGATAATCCTCTGATAAGACAACATATCATTCCAGAGATTAACAAGGAAACAAACCCATTGTATGTTGAGGAAACTACTATGTTAATTTCTATTTTCCTAATTCCCAGAGTCATTTTTTTCTCTATTATGGTATTGAGTGTGCATCTTTGCAGTGTTTATTTATATAGTTATATATAATAGGTATATATGCATGAGAATATATATGAGATAAAAAGCATATATATGATATACATATGCTATAGTATGTATATATATACACACATACATATATACGGAGTAAGTTATACACACATATATACATATATCACTTTCTATTGCCACCAATATCTTATATTTTAAATACAACATTTTATATTTTAAGTACAACGACTTATATTTTAAATACTTTCCTATATGTCACTTTGTCCTGTACACATATATGGAGAAATATATCAGATAGTATTACAATTTTGTTCCAGGTATTCAAAATAATTTTGAAATTTCAAGGAAAGTGGGAAAATCTATCATATTTTCACTCTATTCTTTCTTCCTTCTTAATGTTCTGATATTCCTTATTGATCATTTCCTTGAGGAACCTTCTTTTTTTTTTTTTGTGGTACTGGGGATTGAACTCAGGGGCATTCTACCTCCGAGCTACACCCTAGCCCTTTTTTTATTCTTTATTTTGAAACCAAGTCTCACTAAGTTGCAGAGTGCCTCACTAGGTAGCTGTGGCTGGCTGCGAACCCGGATTCTCTGGTCTCAGCCTCCCAAATGCTGG
This sequence comes from Graphiurus murinus, assembly GCA_004027655.1. Lineage (NCBI taxonomy): Eukaryota > Metazoa > Chordata > Mammalia > Rodentia > Gliridae > Graphiurus > Graphiurus murinus. The sequence goes on along the minus strand of PVLC010001727.1, from coordinate 49,551 downwards.
GATTACAAGCGTGTGCCACCATGCCCGGCTTAAGGAACCTTCTTTATACGTTAACTTTAGTCTAAATTTAATTTGTTGACTTAAAATTATTAGTTTTATTTCATCTGAGATTCTTTGTTTCTCTTTAATTCCTGACATAAGTTTTCACTGTATATTGAAAGCAGGAGTTGATAGCTCTTTTCTTTCAGCACCTGAAAATTGCCAGCCCTTTATTTCCTTCCAGCCTTATGGTTTCTAATGAGAAATGTCCCCTCATTCAAATTGTCTTTCCCCTCGAGGGAAGGAGTTGTTTTTCTCTCACCACTTCCAAGATATTTTCTATTTCTTTACTTTCAGGAGTTTAATCGGAGGTATCCTTGCACAAATATTTGGTGTTTGTTGTATCTTTTATCATGTTTAGTGTTTGCTCCATTTATTGGATCTGTACATTTGTGTCTTTTGGAAAATAGGGGAATTCTTATTTATCTGAGTACATTTCAGCTTCATATGCTTCTATCCTTTCGCAAGGACTTTAATGACGGGAATACTAGATCTGCACAATAGTTTGATGCATTCTTGAGGAACTATTTTGTTTGGTTTCAATGTATTTTCTTTCATGTTTAAATTTAATAATCTCAGCTGTTCTGACTTCAAGTTCATTACTCTTTCCTCTCCCTTTGACATTCTGTTACCAAGTCCCTGTGTTGACTTTTTATCTGATTTGTTATACTTTTCAGTCCTGAACTTTCCATTTGGTTTTTCTTCAAATCTTCTATTTTTTTGCTGAGACTTTCTATTTTTGTTTTATTTATTTCAGGTACCTATCTAAATACTTGATGACTTTTCTTTATCATGACTACTAAAAATGCTTGTCAGATAATTTTAACATTTATTTGTTTCAATGCCAAAGTCTATTGATTTTTTCACACTTTATTTGGAATTTTCCTTGTTTATGGTATGATGGGTAATTTGCAATTGAAACCTGAGCATTGAGGCTATGTATGAATCTCTTGATTCTATTTAGATATTTTAAGCAGATTTTCTTAGAAACATTCCAGCATGAGAAATGAGAAGTGCCAGAGAGTTATTGCAAAGTGAGTATGGAAACCTAAGTCTGCCTCTCAGCCTCCACTATGAAAGAAGGGCTATTATCTATTATGGCGTAGGACTGAGAGTTCCTGGCTCTTCACTAGGCCCCAATGGGTACCATCGTGTCTAACAAGGGGAAGGGGTGCTCATTACTTCTCCCCATGTGGCTTCCACTGACACCATGGGAAATGCCCTTATTGGGTCTTGGCAAAAAATCTAACTCTCCACTAGGCCTCATCAAACACTATACCAGTGATATAACAATGTGGTCCTTATTATTTTCTGTTGAGAGTGGAAATCTAGAATCAATAGGTCCCTTCACTGACAACATCTACCCAGGCTCTTTTGGAGTTAAAGGGAAAGATCAACAGTGTGAAGTTTCATTAGAAGACTGGGGGTGAAACCATCATATGACCCAGCTAATCCCTTCTTGGGTATTTTTCCAAAGAAATTGAAATCAGACCATTATAGTAATATAAGCATATTCACATCTATAGCAGCACAATTCACAATAACCAAATTAAGAAACCAGACTACATGTCCCTCATCAGATGAATGGATTATCATATAAATTCATATATATATGAATTTAACTTAGCAATAATGAACAAAATCATGTCATATCCAGGGAAATGGGTGGAACTCAATAGTATGATGAGATTAGTCAGTCTCAGAAAGAGAAGGGTCATGTTTTCTTCCATGTGTAAGCTAGAGAGAAATTTGGAAATAGAAAGGACTTGGGACAAATGAGAAAAGGAAGGAATAGAATAGAGGAAGGAGATTTGTGAAGGCAGGTGGAAAGGGAAAAGGGGAAATTTGATGAAGGAAACAGTTCAAATAAGGCTATGTAGATATAAGAAGTTATGAACAGCAATCTCAATTATAGGTAAGGGATGGGCGAGGGAGCCGAATGGAATCTCGAGGAAACACACCAAGTGTTGTATGCATGTATGTTTCTATCACTTAGAAACTCATTATGATGTATAATTACAATGCACTAATAATAGTATATTTTAAAAAGAGAAAGATTTAGATCTGACCTAAAGAAATATTCAAATGTTCATATGATTAAAAATCTTCAGCAAAAAGCAGTTGAAAATTCTATCCTTTGCTCTGTAGCAGATTCTTTTACTTCCTACTTGTTCTCCTAAGACCCATTGCTCTTAACCATGGTGCTCAAATATGAGATACACAATTACTTCCTTTTGGCACGTCCATTTCTATCATGATAAGCACCTATTAATTTCCATATACTTGTAACCTAGGAAAATGCAACAATTAGCTACACAAAAATTGCTATCAGGTAAATAACCAGTAGTGGAATTTACTGCTTCTAGATCATAGATTGGATCATAGATTATATGTATGCTTAGTTTCATCAAAACCTGGAAAATGTTTTCCATGAATTACCTCAGTTTATATTGCCACAGGTAATGCATAAGAAATTGCCTTTTCCCATACTCTGAATACTGAATTTCCCAACCTTCAAAAATTAGATGTTTATAAATATCTACTTATAGTTTTAATTCACATTTCTCTAATCAGTTGTGAGATTAATTGTCTTTTCATATATACACAAGTCATTTGGATTTTTCTTTCTTCTTCTCTGGCAATTTTTCTCCTCATTTTCCTGCTATTTTTATCCTTTCTGATTTTTATGAGTCATATTTAGGTGTTAAGTCTTGCCAGTTTTAGAACAATGTAAATATTTTCTCACAGCCTGCTAGTTGTATTCTGAATGGTGAATAGCAATATTTTAATAAGTGGGAAAACACTTCAAAATAATGATAAGTATAGTAAATAAACAAATAACAAATCTGTTACTTTTATAACCAAGTACTAGACAGAACACAATTGTATGTGTTATACCTTTATGCCACTGAAATCACAATATGTTTTTACCAGCATCTACAAACTTGTGAGTAATGTATTATGCTACAACTTTCTGATAATGCTGTCCATTTTGTAACAGAAATTTGTAATTTGGATGTGATCACTATCTCATTTTTGCCTTGTTGCATGTTTCTTGACGTCTCATTTAAGAAATCCTTCACCACAAGTCTTCATCATTCTAATTATTGGTAATTTTACTAATTCACATTTAAAATTTTAATTCACTGTAGATATGCATTTTATATGGTTAACAAAGTAATTTTCCAGTATAATGAATTAGCTTTCCCAAAATTGTCATATCTGCAGCCTTGAATAAAATTGTCATAGTAAAACAGAAAAATAGACAATTATAGAATACTTTAGAAGCAAAAAGAAACTAATAGGATAACTCTAGCAAATAAGGATGGAAATATGATTTATAATTTTCTGGGTAATTATCAAATGATTTCTGTTCTGAGAAGCAAATATTTGTCCATTTTTCTGCTTTATGTCATTCCAGAAACCATCATTGTATCTTGAAGTTTAAGATGACAAAATAAGTATGCAATATAGGAACAAATTTAAATGCTTCAAGAATAAGATTTTAAAAATCCATTACCTGTATATTTTACAGTTAGGAGATTAATTTTGGACTTTATTTATTAAGACAATTACTTTGACTCTTCATGTTATTTACTGATGTAAACCCGCATTTTAAGAAAGAGACTTTTATGTGCCTATTTGTATAAACCTTCCAATACCTCAAACTCATTAGCAAAAGCATAAAATTTTACTTCTATCTCAATTCCCCAGACATATTTTAGTCCTGCTAATGGAATTATTTACCTACATAGATGAAGTTCTCAAAGTCAGAAAGTTCAAAAGAATTAGAAACATTAAATAATATTATTTAGCTTTATATACTATTACAAAAGGAACTGGGGTAATTCTATAATCAAATTTCAAAAAAGATTTATCTAAAATATACAGTAATGAGAAAAAGTATTTTGCTACAATTATCTGAATAACTGTCTCCATTTTCCATTTCATTTTGCTAGTTTAGACTTGTCCTAACACCAGAGAATAAATTTATAATAATAGAAAGAATTCTGAGCAAAGAAGTAGGATTTAAGAGATTTGAAAGAATGTCATTAATTGAAATATTGCAGTCCCCAAAGAGCTAAATCTTTTCAGAATTTGAATCTTTTTTCTTCCAAGACATAAGTATAATAAATTTACTTCACCAATTTAGGTAAGAGAAAATCCCTCCTAAATTTCAAAATAAATTCAATCCAGTACTTAATAAAGTCAAGTGGGGAGTTATGAATTAATAAATATGTTTCCTTCAAGGGGTATTATCAGAGAAGTCTTAATATAAGCTTCACCATAACTACAAATGATTGACTTTCTTGACTCTGGAGATCACCAGGTGATTAACAGTTTAACATTTCTATGCATCCCTGTCTGAAAACTATGTTTCTTTTTATTATTACAAATAAATGGTTTATGGTAATAAAATTGAATTGCTTCAATTTCTAAAGGAGTATTTTGAAGCTATCACAATCATATTAAATAAATAGTATGCAAAAAGGAGTGAGAGAAGAGAAAAGGGTTTCATTGCCTTCGAAAGAATATACAATCTCATGATAGATACTGAAATAATAGAGGGGAATGAGCAAAGATGGAGGAGAAGGTAATTGTTAAAACAGAAGTCATCTATTTGGGAGGATGAGACAGGAGGATTGCAAATTAGAGACCATTCTCACAACTTAGCAAGACTCTTGGCAACCTAGCAAGACCCTCTTTCAAAACAAAATAATAAAAAAGATTAGGGGGTACAGCTCAGAAGTAGAATGCTTCTGAGTTCAATTCCCAGTGTTACACACACACACACACACACACACACACACACACACACACACACATCATGGAATTATGAATATAATTCTCAATAATATGCAAGGGAGAAGAGGAAGGAGCTGGGTTGGATATTGAGGGAAACACACTTAGTACTGTGTACATGTATATTTCTATCACTCTGAACTTTATTATGATATATACTTACAGTACACCAATGAAAGTATGTAAAAAATCTTTTCCATGGCAGAAAAAAGTTAAATTTCAATCTATACCAATTAAATCTCAGTCACAGTATTTAAAGATATTCATTTATGTTCCTTCCATTAATGCTTTTAATGTTTGCTTCTTTGTGGTTCTATGCAATCACTTCTTGTTCCATTTATCAAAAAATAAAACTTAGCATTTCAAATTAATTACTTCATCTTTAATTCCTTTCCTTGAATGCAGGGTACTTATATATTAACAGCATGTAAATACACTAAATAATTGAAGTTTCATAGATAATGAAACTTAAAAAATAGAAAAACAAACAAACAAAAAACTAAACATGGAATTCCCCAACTTGGGAGTTGCAAACTGAAACATCTGAGATATAACTAACAAATCCTGCCACCACTGGGCTATGGATATTAGAAAATCTTTTTTTAATCAATGAAAAAAATTCCACTAAAAAAATACCATTTTTAAATTTTGTTCCATCAGCCAAATTCATAGTTGAGTGCACAACTTCTTCTGTAAACAAAGAAGAATCTAATATTCAGCCATAAAGAACAAATTACAACATTTGCAAGGAAATGAATGGAACTGAAGAATATGATGCTAAGTGAGATTAGTCAGTCACAAAAATGAAGGATCTGATGTTCTCCCTCATATGAGAAGAATAGGGAGAGACTCTGGACAAAGGAGAAACTTTAGTGGAGTGAAGGAGGGGGCCTAACTGAAGGAGGTAAGAGGGAGGAGGAAGACTTGAAGAGGGAAACACCTCGATGGGCATGATGTACAGACACAAACTTATCAAAACCAATCACTGTGCTGAGCACAAAAAGGTGGGGAAAGAAAGAGAGTGGGGTGGGAATTGGGGGAGGAGGGGCTCAAGGAATGCTGTGTGCATGTCTGCTTCTATCACCCTAAACTGCATCAAGATGTATGATTACAATGCACCAAAAAAAAATTTATCTGTGCCATGGAAAAATAATCTACCCAATCTTGAAACAAAACAAAATAAAGATGAGAAATACCAAGCCTTAAGAGATGTCCATTGCACAAGAAGGAATTAGTTTACAGTTGACTCCTAGAAGAGTCATTTGAGTTGACTCTTGCTCATTTTACTCCTGGCATCATTGTGAGCCTCAGTCCGGAACCATAATTTCCCTTGCAATTTTTCTGATTTCAATGAGAAATGGAATTTCTCCCTATCAATGGAAAATATATTCTCATAACAGTGCGATATCTTTAAAATATAAAAAAGGAAGCATCACTCAAGAAGGATAATTTCCACACCAGGGACTACCAAACATGCAATTCCTATCAAGGGTTACAGTTTAGAATTCATCCTAGGTAGATTGTAAATCTAAACAGATGGCAATCCCACCCATGCTTTCAGAGAGTGGTCAAACTAAATTGATTGCAAATATGATACATTATCCAACTAATACATATATGTGTGGAGGGAAGAAAATAAAACCAGTGTCTATGGATTCATGTACATCAAGTGGAAATTTGCTAGGGAAACTTGGTCAGAATACTACTCATCATACATGAACTTTTGCTTGTTGTGTCTTTTAAGTGTAATTTTGAATGTGACCCCAAATGATTATCAAAGGGCCCTTTGACATTCCAAACATCTTTAGTATATTTCCCACTCTTGACTTTCTTCAGAACATTTCCTGTGCTACACAGTAAGAAATATTTACAAATGATTTTCTAAAATCACAGTGAACTAGATGCCCTGAACACCTGAATCCCTGTTACTCTCCAGAAGAAAACCACCCATCTTCAAGTAAAAACTTTTCAACAAAACAAACTGGCAGCCCTCAGTTCACATCTAGAATTCCTGGCCAGTGATCTCAGATGACAATACTCGGTTGGCTGAGTTCTGGCTAACACTTTTACATAAAACATCTGCCTACTAGTGTTGAACCTTCTCTACGATTGTGGGTTGAATTGTGTCCCCTAAAAGATATATGAAAGTCTTAACTCTAAGGATTTGTGAGTGTGGACTTACTAGGAAATTAGGAAATAGGGCAGTTACAGATGTAAATGATTAGCCAACAGAAGTACAAAAGAGGTGCCTGATGAAGTCACAATTTATTTAGTCAAAATTAATTTATATTTATCTTTCTACTGACTGCATTCCTAGTTTTATTTCTATGTTTTTACTTAGGAATATTTTCCTTCTACCTGAGAAACTTTCACTAAGTATGTACTACTGACAACAAATTATCTCAGGTTTTATGTTAAACATCTTTCTTTTTCTTTTTTGAGAAAAAAAGGTATTTCTTTGTTTATAAATTCTAAGATACCCACTGTTTATTTCTACACCTTTAAAGGCAGCCTTCTATTGCTCATAACTTTAGTTGCTTTTTGGGGGGGGAGAAGTCAAGTCTAAGTCTCCTTGTGTCTTAGTGCTTCCAGATGTTACTGTCTTTCAGAAAGGGCTCACCTTATCCTCCAATGGGTAGAATAAGGTGGAGTGAGGAGCAAACCTTTTCCACTCTACCAGAAACTGAGCTGAGTCTAGGCTAGGTTGGAATTTTAGAAAGTCTCAGATAGCCGGGTGTGGTGGCGCATGCTTGTAATCCCAGCATTCAGGAGACTGAGACTGGAGGATCCGGGTTCGAGGCCAGCCTCAGCTACGTAGTAAGGCACTCCACAACTTAGCGAGACCCGGTTTCAAAATAAAGAATAAAAAATAGGGCTAGGGGTGTAGTTTGGAGGTAGAATGCCCCTGAGTTCAATCCCCAGTACCGCAAAAAAAAAAAAGAAAGAAAGTCTCAGTTGACATTTGGTTGATCTTCATTTCTGGGACACAACCTTCCAAGAATCCAGTACGTATTTCAAGGTCCCAACCCTCATAGAGCCTAAATGTCAATCTTCATTTTATCAAAAACCAAGAAGCTAGGAAAAAAACTCTGCTTTTCTATTGAGAGACTTAGGGACTTTTTTCTTCTTAGCCTCCCACAGATGAAATTTTATAATTCAATGACTCCTTAAGTGAAAAAAAAAAAGAACACCTACTCATTATAGAACATGTGGATGCTTACCCTACCTGTTTCCCAAATCATCTATATCTCGCTGGGATATGGCTCAGTGGTAGAGTTTGCCTCACATGTGCAAGGCTTTTTGATCATTCCCAAGTACATCAAAAAGAAGAAAGAAAATAGATCATCTGTATCTCTAGCCTTGCACACATATAATTTATGTGAATTTTTCTTTGAATATATAGTGAGCAGCTTAAGGTCTCTGAAATCCCCCACACACAATTTTTTGTTTGTCTCATCCTCACAAGATAACTAACACTGCTTAATCTATCCCCTAAAGCCTTCTCTGTTCCTCAAATTGTTCCCAATTGAAATCAAGCCTGAATGCTCAATCTCTTCCCTACACCTCAAATAAGCATGTGCTCCCAAGGGAAAAACAGTTGCACATCATCAGTTTATTTCTCAAGTTTCCTCTCACTGGAATATGATCTCCCTAAGTCTTCTTGCTTCTCCAGCTCTTTTATAGCTTTAAAATAGATTATTTGTGTATTTGATCTAGTTTTCCTAGTTGTTCTTGGTGGTTTTATCAATCTGAAGTAAACCACTGTGCCTCACATGGAAGTTTCTTACTTTAATTTTCCTTATTGACTTCAACAAATAATGCCCATACTGTTATCTCTATTTCTGAAGGTGTTTTAGATATTCTTTTCTTTTCCCTTTTTTTTCTTTTTCTTTTCCTGTGTGTGTGTGTGTGTGTGTATGTGTGTGTGTGTGTGAGTGTGTGTGTATGCACACATTACCGTGGGCTGGCATCTAACCTACGATCCTCCTGTCTCAACCTCTCAAGTACTGGGATTACAGGCATGCCACCATACATGGCTGTTTTAGATATTTCAATAACTTTACTCACTCATGAATTTATCCCTAAAACATTTATTGAAGTTCTAGTACATAAATGAGACTGTGTTAGACACTAAGAAGACACTATATTTGCAGTACTCAAGCTAATCATGTTTGAAATGAGCTTATCTCGAATTTTCCATGTTTATCAATAGCACAACTTTCCTCTTAGATATAAAAATGTAATCTATCAACTTCAATTCCCAGCTCTTCCTCAGATACTAGAAAACAGTCTCCCTATCCATGCAGTCACCAAGTACTTTGACAGAATGCTCCTTGTTTCTACTTTAGATCTAGTTTTTATTTTCTCTTTTAAATGGATCTCTATCACTCATTAGACTTTCCTTCTCCAGCTACTGTAAGACACAAAAATATGCTTGTATCATTTGCTTGCTAAGGGCCATTGAGTGAACTGAATTTCAGAAAATTAAATACAAAGTCATTTCTCTAGTTGGTACAACATTCCCTTACTTTTAAAGCAAAGCTTTTCTTTCCACCTTTATGACTCAATATCTTCCCTATAACTTCATGTCCTTAATACCTTGAATGTATAGCTACAGGTTTTCATAGCCTATCTTTCCCTTTTATCCCTTGGAGACACTGATCTATCCATTCTTTCTACCAAAGTCTTCTTCTTAACATCCTATATTATTAGTAATATTGCAGAACAATATTCTTTCTTCTTTAAATGTTTGGGGATGTATGTCCAGCTTCCTGTAATTCTTTTCCCTTCCCATTCTTCCTTCCTTCCTTCCTTCCTTCCTTCCTTCCTTCCTTCCTTCCTTCCTTCCTTCCTTCCTTCCTTATTATTTTAATTTTTATTTTTTTGTACTGGAGATTGAACCCAGGAGCATTCTACCTCCTGGCTACTCCCATAGCCCCTTTTTCTTTTTTTTTTTTTGAAATAGGGCCTTGCTAAGTTGCTGAGGCTGGCTTAAAACCTGTGATTCTTCTGTCTTGTCCTCCCAGGTACTGGTATTACAGATGTGTGCCATCACACCCAGCTTCCGGTGATCATTTTCTTTTTCAAAAATCTATATTTATTTACCTCTCCTCAAAGATTATCCCTAATCTGGACCTTGATATAGCCCATTGTTTTCAATGAGTAATGTGCTTTATTAGAAAATTAAAAACTTGAGTAAGTAATTATGTATCCAGCTCTATCAGCCTAGCACTTCACTCCTCCTATGTGATTCAGAAAAAAAAAAATACATAAAAACCCCCTGTTCTCTAGGCAGTGTAGATTATCTATAGTTGTATTTGAATAGCCATTAAGTTTGATCTGAACTTTTTAGATTCATCTTTTTTCAACACAGGACAGGTAGGCAATATCTTCAACACTTTTCTGATATGGTTTCTGCCAAAAATCTAAGTTAATTATGACCTTTATGAAGCTGATAGACACTTCCTTAAAGTTCTTACTCCCTTGACTACAACCAGATGAACAGTCATAAGTCTCTCCTCCCATTTGTCTCTAGACACATGAGATGAGGCTCCTTCACCTGCAATGGTTTCTCTTCATTCCCCAAGTCACCTTCTGTTCAGGTCATTAGTTCTGCTCTGGACCCACGTCTATTCTTACTTCCTTGGCTACTGTTCTGATGTTTCTCAAAAGACAACACAGCATCATTTATATCTGTGCATTCCCCAAACCCATAACTTAAAATAGAAATTTTATCTAGTTAAAAAAGAGGTTCAGGAGGAGCCCAAGATGATGACTGAAAGAAACACCTCTTCTCAGGTGCTATAAAGCTCAAATCAAAACTGCCATAAAAGCAGTTTCTTGACTGAAGAAAAACAGCAAAAAAGTGAACAAACTAGTGAAAATTGAAACACAGCTGAACAAAACCCAGAAAGCAGACCAGGAAGAGTGAGGGAGCCCATGCCCGTGGCAGCAATGTGCACCATGGAGCGGCAACTGCCATTGAGCTAGCCACCCAGAGCAGGGTCTATTAGCACTAAGACATCTAATGACCTCCTGCATACTCAGCGACCACATGTGGAGTAAGCGACTGCAGAACTTCACACCCTAATCAGGCAGCATATCCCCGCACGATAAAAAATGACCAGAATGCCCGGGATGAACAGCTTAAGCCTGTGGCGGGGAAACCTTAGCTCACCTTTCCCTCCAAATCCAGAGCAGCACTCAATTATAAATTAACTGTGTGACCCCAGGGGCCCCTGTGGCAAAGGATAAACCCATTCTTCTAGCAGTAGGATAGGAACAGAAATGAGGGAGGGAACCAGAGCATACAGGGCCTAGCAACCTTACAGCAACCCCTGGAAAATGCCCCGCATTTAGACTGCACACCTGCCACCAGCAAAGGCAAAGAGAGAGATGTAGACAGGGCCTGGGGAAAGTGCAGAGCCTCAGGCTTCCAGTCGGTTCAGATCCAGTGACACCTGCTGCCTACATAGACAAAGAGCAGCACAGGGATAGGCCTTGTGAAGAGCTCAGAGACACAAGCTTGCAGCAGGACAAGTGCCAGCAGAACTCCATGCCTAGCAAATAAGAATGCCTGAAACATGCTTGAAAATCTAATATAGCGAGTAGACATTTAAAAGCTGAAAATACCCATGCAGATCCAAAAGGATTACAGAGACCAAGCCGGCTCTATACTTATATACTTGCAGGGTCTTTGTTTTTGTTTGTTTGTTTGTTTTTTACTCTGTTTTTGTTTTGTATTGCTTTGTTTTATTTATTTATGTTTGTTTGTTTGTTTGGATGGTTGGTTGCTTTGTTATTTTTTGCTCAGTTGTTGGCTCTTTTCTTCATCCCTTTCACAAGCTTCCCTCCCTCTTTCCCATCTATATTCCCTTCCTCAAGAAGAAGAGAAGAAACACTTTTTCTTTTTTACCTGTCTCATATCAAGACCATTTCATACCACTGCACCTAAATACTCTACATTGACTACCAGAATCACCCCACATATCCACTATCTCTAATCTTTACCATATATCACCTTAATACACTCAAACTGGATCATTCCTTCTACTTTACCCCGTTCTTGCGTTCATCACTGAGGCTTCTCCCCCCTCACCCAACCTTCACCACTGAACACAACCTGCCCCTGTATATACCAGGGGAAACCTCTAAATCCCTACTAAAGAGATTGGACCAAAAAGGTGAACCACCAGAAAAGACTGGCAAACACCAAGGATAAACTCACCTATGTTAATAGAAGAAATAGCTCAACACATCCCATATCAAGGCCTAAAAATTCAAAGTCACAAACTGTTCTACTCATGCCTCCAAGACAAATCCCCATAAGAGAAGCAACAAATGGACAATAGAAGTCAATACCAGAAACACACCAATGGTACCATTCCAGTGGGCAGATGAAGCACTAGAGTAATAGTAACTTAGCACAAAATACTATTCATAGAGAGAAAATAAAAATAAGAAACCTATAAATTGAAAGAAAACTTGCAAAAACAGCAAAGACATAAACTTTAGGGAAATCATGGCAAGGAAAAGTAGCAAAAAAACAATGAGCTACAACAATCCCACAATAACAGAACTAGCCAACTCAGAATGGCAGAGATTAGTAGAAGAACAATTCAGATCTTTAATAGTATAAATGATACCAGATTTCTGAGAAGAATGCAGGGAGAACTGGAAAGAAATAAAGGAACAAATAAACAAAGAATCTGACATCAAATAAACAAAGAATCTGACACCCTGAACAGGAATCAAAGAGAAGTCGTGAAGGAAGTGAAAGATGCAATAATTGAAGTGAAAGCATCAACACAAACTATGAAGAGTATGTTAGACCACATACAAAATATAATATCACTCTAAGAAGATGACCATTCCAAAAATGAATGCATAGTACATAATTTAGAAAAAAATTGACACATTGAATTGGACATCAATGAGATCTTAGCCAATTTTAAAAGAGCTAACCTAAGAACAATAGGCATAGAAGAGGTATTAGAAGTTGAAACTAATGGAATAAACCATCTTTCCAATGAAGTAATACCAGAGAATTTTCCGAACATTGAAAGAGAAGTTGACACATAGGTACAGGAAACATATAGAACCCCCTCAAGAAAAGACCAAAGAATAGGTTCACCATGCCACATAATAATCAAATTGACTAATGTAGAGGACAAGAAGAGAATCTTATATGCAACAAAAGTTAAAGGACAAGTGACATTTAGAGAGAAAGCAAATAGAATCACTCCAGACCTCTCAAACCAAGTCATGAAAGCCAGGAAGTGCTGGAGCAATAAGTTCCAAAGCCTGCAAGAAAATAACTTGCAGCCAAGATTTTCCTACCCAGGAAAATTATCTCTCAAAATTGATGGGGAAATGAAAACCTTCCATGACAAAAAAAAGATTGAAAGAATTTATGTCTTCCAAAGCAGCACTAGAGAAAATACTCAAAAAAATTAACTACAAAGAAGAACTAACTAGTAAATGTCAGAATCAGAGAAACAATAATTTCCAGGAAGCAAACAACTAAGCAAAGAAGAAGAAACCCTACCTCAAACAGAAGTCAAAACTCAAAATATTAGGACTTAAAAATCATCTCTCAATAATCACACTGAATATAAATGGCTTCAACTCCCCAACAAAGACAAAAAGTGGCAAAATGGATTGAAACCCGTAATCCATCTAAATGCTGCCTGCAAAAAACACATCTTACAAGCAAAGATTTTCACAAACTAAAGGTGAAAGATTGAAGTAAGGTAATCCATGCCAATGGAACCCAAAGACAAGCAGGAGTAGCAACCATGATATCAGATAAATTAGACTTCAAGCCTATGTTTATCAGATGAGACAAAGCAGGTCATTTTTTACTAGTAAAAAGAACAATTCAGCAAGAGAAATAACAACAGTCAACATTTATGCCCCAAACATAGGTGCAGCCACTTTCATAAAACAAACCCTTTGTGATATAAAGAAACATATAAATCCCAAAACACTAATACTGGGAGACTTCAATACTCCTCTCACATCACTAGACCCATCTTCTAGATGAAAGGTCAGTAAAGACACCTCAGACCTCAGAATACCATAAACCAAATGGACCTATTAGACACATACAGAATATTTCAGCCAACTACAGGTGAATTCACATTTTTCTCAACTGCCCGTGAAACCTTCTCCAAAATTAGACCAAATTCTGGGCCACAAAGTGAGTACTGACAAATTCAAAAGATGTAACCTAATTCCCTGCATCTTTTCAGACCAGAATGGAATGAAACTAGAAATCAACTATAAGAAGACCCAGAGTAACCATGTAAACAAATGGAGATTGAACAACACCACAATGCTGAAAGAGAAATGGGTCATAGAAGAAGGGGAGAAATAAAAAAATTCCTAGAAACTAACAAAAACAGATACAACATATCAAAAGCTCTGGGACACCTTGAAGGCAGTACTAAGAGGAAAATTTATACCACTGAGTGCCCCTATAAGAAAAACAGAAAATCATCAAATAAATAACCTAATGACACAGCTCAAAGCCCTTGATAAACAAGAATCTAACCCCCAAACCAGTAGAAGACAGGAAATTATCAGAGCAGAAATTAATGAAGTAGAGAATAAAAAAAATACAGAAAATCAACAAAACCAAAAGCTGGTTTCTTAAAAAAAATAAACAAGATAGATAAGCCATTAGCAAACCTAACCAAAAAAGAGAATCAACCCAAATTTTCAAAATAAGAGATGAAAAAGGTGATCATCAGAAACTACTTTGAAAAACTATTCTCCAACAAAATGGAAAATCTAGAAGAAATTGACAAATTTTTAGACACATATAACCTTCCTAAATTGAGACAAGAAGATATAGAAAACAATCCAACCAACAGCAATCAAAGAGAAAGAAATAGCAATAAAGAGTTTACGAGCAAAGAAAAGCCCAGGGCCAGATGGTTTTCCAAGTAAATTTTTTGTTTGTTTTGTTTTTTTGCAGTATTGGGGATTGAACCCAGGGGCATTCTACCTCTGAGCTACACCTGCATTCCTATTTTTTATTCTTTATTTTGAAACACAGTCTCAATAAGTTGTGAAGGCCTCACTAAGTAGCTGAGGCTGGCCATGAACCCGGATCCTCCAGTCTTAGTCTCCCATGTACTGAGATTAAAATCGTGCGCCACCACACCTGGCTCCAAGTGAATTTTACAAAACCTTTATAGAAGAGCTAATCCCAATACTCCTCAAACTATTTAGAGAAATAGAAAAAAACATGACTCTCTCAAACACATTCTATGAAGACAACATTACATTAATACCAAATTCAAATATAGACATCTCAAGAAAGGAAAACTCTAGGCTTATTTCGCTGATGAACTTACACACAAAACTGCTAAACAAAATATGAGCAAAGCACATTCAAAAACACATCAAAAGAATTATACACCACGACCAAGTTGAGTTCATTCCAGGGATGCAAGACTGGTTCAAAACACTAAAAACAATCTGTGTAATTCACCACACAAACAGAACCAAAGACAAAAATCACATGATCATTTCAATAGTTGCTGAAAAACATTTGATAAAATCCAACACCAATTCATGTTAAAAGCACTGCAGAGAATCAAAATAGAAAGAGCATATGGAATAGTTTGAGGAGTACTGGGATTAGCTCTTCTATAAATGTTTTATAAAATTCACTTGGAAAACCATCTGGCCCTGGGCTTTTGTTTGATGGTAAACTCTTTATTGCTGTTTCTATCTCTTTGATTGTTATTGGTTGGTTGAAGTTTTCTATATCTTCTTGACTCAATTTGGGAAGGTTATATGTATCTAGAAATTTGTCAATTTCTTCTAGATTTTCCATTTTGTTGGAGTATAGTTTTTCAAAATAGTTTCTGAGATCCTCTGTATTTCCACACTGTTGGTGGTAATATCCCCGTTTTCATCTCTTATTTTGGTAATTTGGGTTGATTCTCTCTTTCTTTTGGTTAGGTTGGCCAGTGGTTTATCTATCTTGTTTATTTTTTCAAGAAAGCAGCTTTTGGTTTTGTTGATTTTCTGTATTACTTTTTATTCTCTACTTCATTAATTTCTGCTCTGATTTTCATAATTTCCTGTCTTCTACTAGC
Organism: Graphiurus murinus; assembly: GCA_004027655.1. Taxonomy (NCBI): domain Eukaryota; kingdom Metazoa; phylum Chordata; class Mammalia; order Rodentia; family Gliridae; genus Graphiurus; species Graphiurus murinus. The sequence goes on along the minus strand of PVLC010001727.1, from coordinate 33,595 downwards.
TTTGGGGTTAGACTGTTCTTGTTTTTCCAGTGCTTTCAGCTGTGTCATTAGGTTATTTATTTGGTGACTTTTCTGTTCTTCTTATGTGAGCACTCAGTGCTATAAATTTTCCTCATAGTACTGTCTTCAAAGTGTCCCAGAGGTTTTGATATGTTGTGTCTCTGCTTTCATTGGTTTCTAGGAATTTTTTAATTTCTCCCCTTACTTCTTCTATGACTCAATCCTTGTTCAGCAGTGTGGTGTTCAGTCTCCATTTGTTTACATGGTTATTCTAGGGCTTCTTATAGTTGATTTCTAGTTTCACTCAATTGTGGTCTGAAAAGATGCAGGGAATTAGGTTACATTTTTTGAACTTGCCAGTGCTCACTTTGTGGCCCAGAATGTGGTCTATTTTGGAGAAGGTTCCATGGGCAGCTAAGAAAAATGTGAATTCAGCTGAAGTTGGGTAAAAGAGTCTATATGTGTCTAATAGGTCCATTTGGTTTATGGTATTCTTTAGGTCTGAGGCGTCTCTCCCGACCTTTTGTTTAGAAAATCAGCCTAGTGATGTGAAAGGAGTATTGAAGTCTCCCTGTATTAGTGTATTGGGATCTATGTGTGTCTTTATATCATACAGAGTTTGTTTTATGAAAGTGGCTACACCTATGTTTGGGGCATAGATATTGATAATTGTTATTTCCTCTTGCTGGATTGTTCCTTTTACTAGTTAAAAATGACCTGCTTAGGCTTGAAGTCTAATTTATCTGATATCATGGTTGCTACTCCTGCTTGTCTTTGAGTTCCATTGATAAGGATTACCTTACTCCAGCTCTTCACCTCTAGTTTGTGGGAATCTTTACTTGTAAGGTGTGTTTCTTGCAGGCAGCATATAGATGGATTCTGGGTTTTAATCAATTTTGCCACCTTATGCCTTTTTATTGGGGATTTGAGACCATTTATATTCAGTGTGATTATTGAGAGATAATTTTAATTCCTAACATTTTGAGTTTTGACTTCTGTTTTTGGTGGTGCTTATTCTTCTTTGATTCCTGGAAATTATTGTTTCTCTGGTTCTGACATTTACTTGTTAGATCTTCTTTGTAGTTAATCTCTTTGAGTATTTTCTCTAATGCTGGTTCAGAAGACATTAATTCTTTCAGTTTCTCTTTGTCATGGAAAATTTTTATATCCCCATCAATTTTGAGAGAGAGTTTTGCTGGGTAGGATAATCTTGGCTGCAAGTTATTTTCTTTCAGAGCTTAGAACATGTTACTCCAGCCCCTCCTGGCTTTCATGACTTGATCTGGGAGGTCTGGAGTGATTCTAATTGGTTTGTCTCTAAATGTCACTTGGCCTTTTACTTTTGTTTCCTTTAGAATTCTCTCCTTAGCCTCTACATTAGTAAACTTGATTATTATGTGGCATGGTGAACCTCTCCTTTGGTCTTGTCTCAAGGGAGTTCTATATGTTTCCTGTACCTGTGTGTCAATTTCTCTTTCTATGTTTGGAAACCAATCTATCAGACTGATGCATGTGTATATATGTTTATAGCTGCACAATTCACAATTGCCAAACCATGGAAACAGCCAAAATTTCCATTGACAGATGAATGGATTACAAAACTATGGGATATGTACACAATGGAATTTTACTCAGCCATAAAGAAGAACAAAATCATGTCATTTGCCAGGAAATGTATGCAACTGGAAAACATTATGTTAAGTGACATTAGTCAGTCACAAAGAGTAAAAAAGCATATGTTCTCCCTAATATGCAGATGCTAGGGAGAAGATGGGGCATAAGAGGGTCTCCAGATGAAAAAAGGAGAAATCCTTGATAAGCAAAGAAGTTGACTTAACTGAAGGGGATGGATGGGGGGGTGTGTGGGGACACCCTAATGCACATGGTGTACTTTCACAAATATATCACAGTCAATCACTAAACTGAACTTGAGAAGGAGGGAGGGCGAGGGAGTGGGGTGGAAATTGGGGAAGGGGTTAAATGAGAAATGTGTGCAAAATGCATTTATGAGCTTGTACCTAACAAAGATGTGTGATTACAATGCACCAATTAATATAAAAAATTTAATTTAATTTAATTTAAAAAAGAAAGCCGACATCATAGAGGCAATATACAATAGGCCCACAGAAAACATCATAGTACATGGGGATAAACTGCAAGAGTTCCCACTAAAAGCAGTAATAAAACAAGGATGTCCATTATCACCACTTCTGTTCAATATAGTACTTGAGAATCTAGCCAGAGCAATAAGGCAAGAGAAGGAAATCAAAGGGGTAAAAATAGGAAAAGAAGAACTAAAACTATCCCTTTTTGCAGATTGCATGATACTAAATTTTAAAGACCCAACACAGTCAACCAAAAAACTTATAGAACTGATCAACAAATTCAGCAAAGTGTCTGAATACAAAATCAGTCTTAAAAAACCGGAAGCTTTTCTGTATGCCATCTATAAATCCACTGAAAAAGAAATCCAGAAAACAATTCCACTCACAATAGCACACTGAAAAATAAAATACTTAGGGATAAACCTAATCAAGGAGGTAAAAGACCTCTATAAGAAAACTATAAAAAGTTGACAAGAGAAATCGAAGAAGACCTTCAAAGATGGAAAGATCTTCCATGCTCTTGGGTAGGCAGAATAAATATCATCAAAATGGTCCTTCTCCCAAAAGTGATCTACAGATTCATTGTGATACCCATTAAATTACCAATATCACTCCTCATAGATGTAGAAAAATCAGTCCTTAAATTCATTTGGAACAACAAAAAGCCAGAATACTTCTTAGCAACAAGAACCATGATAAAAACAACATGGTATTGACACAAAAACAGACACATAGACCAATGGAGCAGAATAGAGTCTCAGAAACAAACCCACATGCTTACAGTCAATTGATTTTTGACAAAGGAGCCAAAAACATACACTGGAATAAAGATAGCCTCTTCAACAAATGGTGGTAGCAAAACTGTTTAACCTCATGCAGAAAAATGGAAATAAACCCCACTTTCTCACCCTGTATAAAAGTCAACTCAAGATAGATCAAAGATCTGGAAGTCAGGACAGAGACCTTGCAGCTACTTGAAGAGGGCATAGGCCCAACACTTCAACACATAGGCACAGGTCAAAACTTTCTCAAAAAGACCCCAAAAGCACAAGCAACTCAAAGGAAGATCAATACATGGGATTCATTAAACTGAAGAGCTTCTGTGCAGCAAAGGAAACTATCAAGAACCTCAACAGAGAGCCCACAGAGTGGGAAAAAAATTTTACCAGCTTCTTCTCCAATAGAGGACTAATATCTAGAATATACAAAGAACTCAAGAAACTCACAGCTAAGAAAACAAATAACCCAATCAAAAAATGGGCAAAGGATCTAAATAGACACTTCACAAAAGAAGAAATACAAATGGCCAATAAATGTATGAAGAAATGTTCAACATCATTAGCAATCTGAGAGATGCAAATCAAAACTACCTTGAGATTTCACCTAACTCCAATCAGAATGCAATCATCGAAAACACAAACAACAACAAATGCTGTTGAGGATGTGGAGAAGTGAGAACCCTAATACATTGTTGGTGGCATTGCAGATTAGTGCAACAACTTTGGAAAACAGTATGGAGTATCCTCAGACAAATGGGAATGAACCTACCATATCATCTAGCAATATCATTTCTGGGTATCTACCCAAAAGAATGGAAACCAAACTATCAGACCAATGCATGTGTATCTATGTTTATAGCTGCACAATTCACAATTGCTAAACTATGGAACCAGCCAAGATATCCATTAACAGATGAATAGATTACAAAACTATTTATACAATGGAATTTTACTCAGCCATAAAAAAGAACAAAATCATGTTATTTGCAGGAAAATAGATGGAACTGGAAAACATTATGTTAAGTGGCATTAGTCAGTCACAAAAAGTAAAAAACATCATATACTGTCCCTAATATGCAGAAGCTAGGGTGAAAGTGAGACATAAGAGGGAATCTAGACGAAGAAGGAGAAACCTTAGATGAGCAAAGAAGATGATTTAACTGAATGTGATGGTGGTGGTGGTGGTGGTGGTGGGGGCACCATAATGCACATGATGTACTTTCACAAACATATCAATCACTGAACTGAACTTGAGAGGGAGGGAGAGGAAAGGAGTGAGGCAGGAATTTGGGAAGGGTTAAATGAGAAATGTGTGCATGTATGCCTATACCAGCTTGTACCTAACAAAGATGTATGATTACAATGCATGCACCAATTTAAAAAAAAAAAAAAAAAAAGAGGTACAACATTAAAGTAAGTTTGCCTTTGGGGAAGAATAATAGTCATAAACAGATATTTTTGTGTGGTACTGAATCCATGGGCACTCTATCTCTAAGCTAAACTCCCAGCCCTATTTCTTTTCTTTCTTTCTTTCTTTTTTTTCTTTTTCTTTTTCTTTTTTTTTTTTTGAAACAGGGTCTAAGTTAGCTTGCACGGCCTTGAACCTGTGATCCTTCTGTCTCCACCTCCCAAGTACTGGGATTACTGATGTGTGCCACCATGCCCAGTTACAAACCAGATTTTTAGCATAGATACCATTTTAAAAATCTATATCTTCTTGAGATCCTACTAGAGAATGGTGGATTCTTCTTAAGCTAATATGGCCGGTGTCCTTTTATGAAGGAGAGAGACATGAACACAGAAGACATTAGAAGAAGGAAGGAGAGAATGAGTGTGCAGCTATGAGCCAAGCCAAGGAATGCTAAGGATTGCCAGCTGTCACCAGAAGCTGCGAGAGAAGCACTGAACAGATTCTTCTTCATGGCTTTAAAGAGGAACCAATCCTGCTAATAACTTCAGTACAGTCTTCTAGTCTCCAGAACTGTGAGAGAACAAATTTTGGTGCTTTTAAGCCACCTCGCTTTGGATATTTTGTTACAGTAGCCATAGAAAACTAATATATGAGTCAAGACTGAGTGTTAGAAATTTAAGGATTTCTCAAAAAAAATCACTCTCATGTATGGGGAAGGGGAGGAATTGGGGTGAATCCAAGTTGGGAGAGTTCAGAAAGTGCTGTGTACTTGTATGTCCTTATCACTCTGAATTTCATTATGTTTTGTGATTACAATGCACCACTAAAAGTATATATTTTTAAAAATAGCTAGTTATTGTAATAAAATTTTACATTGAGTAGGCTCCAAATTCATAAATACTTTGCTATTCAAACACATAAAGAACCTGTAAAAAAGAAATCTTTTAATTTAATATAAATTCAAAGTAATGAGCTTATTAATTATTTTAATTTGACCTAGAAAGAATAAATGCTTATTTTTAAGGAACCATTACTGTGCATTTCCGTGCTTATATTTGTCCTTTAAATATAAATAAGATTTATAGAAACTTGTAGGGGGAAAGGAAAATTCAATTCCTTAGCTTTTCACTTATGTATTTATTAGTCTAGTATAATCTATTGAGTAATTAGCGTCGGGAACTGGACCAGGTAAAATGGAAATGGTGCCAACCCAGTCTTCCAGCTACTCACTATATATTTAAACAAAAATTACATAATTTATGTGCATGCAAAGTCAGACATATAAATAGTTTTGTAAACAAGTGGAATGAGTGCCAAACAGCTGTAGATAGAGTACAGGAGGGCACTAGAATGGGGTGTTGGCCAAGGAGATGATGGCCTAAGCCAAACAGAGATGTATTTGCTTATAATTATATAAAGATATTTGTATAGGTATTAGGTTCATGTGATTTTTGAGGCTAAGAATTTCCCAGGTCTGTAGTTTGAAACCTGGAGACCCAGAAGAATGGATAATATAGTTTCAGTCTGGATCCACAGTCCTACAGAGCGGGGGAACTGATGGTGCATGTAAGTTCCAGTCCATATTCAAGTCCAAAGGCAGGAGAAGACTGATGTCTCAGTTAAAAGGCAATCAGAGAGAGAGAGGGAGGGAGGGAGAGAGAGAGAGAGAGAGAGAGAAGGGAGAGATATGCTGTCTCACTTAGCCTTTTTTATCCTATTTGGGCTTTCAACAGATTGGTTTGGGGACCACTCACATCAGGAAGGGCCCTCTTGCTTTAATTACTCTAACAATAAAAATCTTAAACTCAACCAGAAACACTCTCACAGACAGACACAAAATAATGTTTAACCAAATGTATGGGCATCCCACAGCTTCATAAATTTGACTCAGAAAATTAACCAAGTCCAAAGATTTCACTTTCAGTAATGATTTTATAGATTACTTACAGATCAAGTTAATGCAAACTGCTATTTACAGAGAACCTAAAATTCCCTTGATTCTTCCTAAGTTAATCATTACTTTAATAATTGGAACTTCACAACAGGCAACCCTTTGCTCCTTCTACATTCATAATATACACAGCAAATATAAAATTACAGAAATAAGTAATCATCACTGAAAAACTTGCTTTATTTCTCTTTCAAGAAGAAAAAGATAACACATTATCAAAAAAAAGGTATAGACACATTTCATTTGTATATCAACTTATGTGTTGTTTTTATTCATATTTTACAAGGTCCTAGAGATTGTTTTTTTTGATAAATACTTTCAGCGACTATTCATAATGTTGATGGCTATTGATAAAATATTTTATATACATAATATCTAATATTTTTATGATAGTCAGAATTAAATATAAGTGCTCCTAAAATTGTTCATGCTATTCAAAATTACGTATTTTTTTCTATAGAAATTTTATTTTTTATTTTTAGCAGCCACCAATTACAATATATTGTGTCATCTTCAGAAACATCAATGAGTGTGCTACCAAGAGAAGTTCTTCAAAGAGCAATAAGCATCTACTATTCGTTAAACACTATACTAAATGAAATGGGGGAAATTCATAAGTTTAAGATGTTTCTTTTCTTCAAGGAATTATACATTGATTAGAAACATAAGAATATCAACAAAAATAATATCAGGATTAAAGTTAAAAATATGATTAGCAAAATATGACCTGTAAAATAGAAAGGGGTTGATACATAACTAAATGCATTATACAATGAACATCACTGCTAAGTTGATTTCTGCTGGGTGTTTAGGGAAAGTGTGATAGAAGTTGTCCTTGGGAAAATAAGTAAGGAACACTTCAGTAATGATAGAATGGCTTGTATAAATATAATGTGTTGGAAAGGCTTGAGATATCTCTGCATCTGAGGAACGAGCAAGCTTATTTGGAGCAGCAGATGTTTAGAAACGTAAGAAATCAGAACTGTTTAAAAAAAAAAACAGTTGGGAATGTCATTAATGCTACAGAAGATTTATTAGCAATGGAATGGTAGTGTCTCTAAAAGAATTTGTCTTGTGGTGATTAGGATACATTCATGGAGAATTTCTAAGTGAAGAAGAAGATGGAAGAGCAGAAATCTGAAAACTATGGCTGTGGCCAAATCCAGTCTGTGGTTGAGTTTCCCAAATAAAGTTTTTTTGAAACCCAGACACACGCAATTGTTTATGCATTGTCTTGGCTGCTTTCATACTACCAGGGCAGTTGAGTAATTTATTACAAAAACCATACGAATCACAAAGCCTAAAATAGTTGCTTTCTGGACCTCTATTTAAAAAAAAAAAAGTATCCCAAGGACTGTACTAAAGATCAGAAAGCCAGTTGGATATAGATGGCTAAGTAAACAGATGGATGAATGAATGAACTTCAAGATGATATAAGATAATATGACATGGTATTGCTTATATGAATAGTTATGGGGGTGGGGAGGGGAGATTCTCAATATGAGTCTAATTAAGCTGAGCTTTTTAGGTAAGAAACTAACACCATGCAACTAGATCATATATTGCTTAAGTATTGCCCTGCACAGTCCTGAGTCCTTGGGAAAAATATGTAAAAGGTGGAACACACAATTCTTTTCTTAGAGTAACCTCATTTCAAATAAAAAACACATAATCAAAAAGCAGTATAATAAAATTCAGAATGTAAAAACCCTAAGTGCTGTTGTAGTGTTTTAAAAGTATGCTACTAAGACTTACATCACCAAGAAAACAAAAATAGGAAATCAGGAAAACTAATTGCTTGAAAATATTTCAGCTTCTGTTTCAACATAGGTATCGTATGCCCTGTAAACTAAAATGCTTGCTTGGACCTATTAGTATAATGTGAACTGCTTTTAAGCAAAATAGCCAAGTCTAAATAACTTTTGACAAAATTGCTCCAGGTGGAATATTTTGTTCCTTGAGTTTGTATCAATATTTCTTAGTATTATATGTGTCTACAGGGGAACCGGTTTCTACATACAGTAGTTGCAATCCTAGATCATTTAGTGCTTTGTTTAATGCTTCTTTTAATAAGTACTGTTTCTTCCTGCTCTGGTTTTTATGAAATCATTATCAGTAATGGGTATAATTATGAACTGCATTTAGAATTTCTCATACATTTTCAACTTCATTCTATTTTTAAAATAAATTTTGTCTCACTACCTTATCTTGTGATTATTTATTAAAGGATATCTACAAATGCATTTTTAATAAGTGGATTTCATGGAACTTTGTAAAAATTACCTCATACAGGGTTGTATAATTAAGTTGATCTCCAAGTACGTGCTATAAATTGTCCTGCTTTACCATACGATGCATTGCTGGAATTCTCTTCTCAAAATGGATTTATCACAAGGTAAATTTAGAACTTGCATATGTCCTTGTGTTCACTTGCTTGAACATTATATCAACATTAGAAAAAAAAAAACACTTAATGGGATAAATGGAGTGAGAATTGGATGATAGGTATTGATTACTCAGTTATTCTTAATCAAATCATTAAGTAGTATTCACCATGAACCATAGATTTCAGAATCAAAAGTAAGAAATTGTGTATTTTTAGTAATATGTGTTTTAAAATTATAAATGTAATGGAAAATCATAGATAATTTGAATTTTTTAATTTTTAATAAAAAATACTAGAATGCCAACACTTATAACACCACCATTAAAAAATAAACACTTGATTTAAAATAAATTTTCTTATTGAAATATGTGAATTTAATGCTAGACTCAGAAATATATTTTAATATATATAGAAAAAGTATTTAATTTTACACTGATAATACACTGCTCATCTAATTTTATCTTGAATTTTCATTTAATGTGTAACATCTTTGGTCACAGAATTTTAATTATTGCATAAAACTTTGTAACTTTAGCGAAACATAATTTAGAGTTTTACAAATTTTCTCAACTGTATGTATCAGTATAAAAATTTTTCTGAATTTTCTCCACTACTAAACCCAATGTGTTCAACTATTTTTAAAAGCTTTAAATATAATGTATATACCAAAAAAAGTAACCTTTTTAAAATGTACAACTTAATTATTAGTAGTAAATTTACAGAGTTGTGCAATCACTACTATCTAATTTCAGGACTGTATGTGTGTAGTATTGGGAATTAAACTCAGGGGCATTATACATCTGAGCTATACCCCCGTTGCTTTTATTTTTCATTTTGAAATATGATTTCACTAAGTTGTGGAGGGCCTTACTAAGTTGCTGAGGCTGATCTCGATCTGTGATCCTCCTGTCTCAGCCTCCCAAATATTGGAATTACATGTGTGCATCACCATGCCTGACTAATTTCAGGACATTTCAATTACCTCCCAAAAATATTTCACCCATCATTCTCATTGGTCATCACTCACCTACCCCAGAACCTAACAATCACTAACCTAATCTCTGTTTCTATGAATTTAATCTCACCCATAGGCTTTTGAATAATAACAAGACATGATAGCTGATAGAATTGCAAGCCTCTGACCCTTTTGAAGGAGCCTCTAGAGAAACCAAAGACAAGAAAATAGGAAAAATATAAGGAGGAGAGGAAATTTATAACCACTGACACCATAGCTATAGCATACAGTCAACCCAGTCTAACTCATAACAAGATAAATTTTAAGTCTCACGCTAAAGTCATATCTATGTCAGTTCCTTTTACTCAGTACATCATGTCTGGATTTGAACAAAAAATTATAAGTTATGCTAAAAAAAATCCATTCAAAAGAGATAAACTAAGCATTAGAATCAGACTCAGCTACAGCAGAGTCTTTGGAATGACCAGAGATGTAGGGATTTAAAAATAACTATGATTACTATGCCAAGCTTTTTAATGGAAAAGTAGATAGCATTCAAAAATAAATTAACAAAAATTCTGAGGAAAATGAAAAAGAAATGCTAAAAACCAAACACATTGCACCTAATAGAGAATGTCTTTAATGGACTCATTAGTAGACTGGGCATAGGGAAAGAATCAGTGAACCTGAAGGCATTTCAATAAATACTTCTCAAACTAAAAAGAAAAATGAAAAAGGAATTAAAAACACTAGAATATCTAAGAATGTTGGACAACTACTAAACATGTAAAATAAGCAAAATAGAAACCAGAAGAAAGAGAAAATGAAACCAAAATATTCAAGTAAATATGGCTGAAAATTTTCCAAAGCTAATGACAGACACCAAACCACAGAACCAGGAAGCTCAGAGAATACCAGGGAAAATAAAAACCCAAAATTCTATTTCTAGGCGGTCATCATATCAAATTCAAATTGCATAAATCAAAGACAAATACTGTGTTAAAAGAAGACAAAGAGGCTGAGGAGAAACCATGCAAGCAAGAAGAAACTGGACAGAAATAAAGTATTATTTTTTTTGTGTGTGTGTGGTACTGGGGATTGAACTCAGGGGCATTCTACCTCTAAGCTACACCTCCAGCCCTATTTTTTTTTTTTTTTTTTTTATTCTTCATTTTGAAACAGGGTCTCACTAAGTTGCGGAGTGCCTCACTAGGTAGCTGAGCCTGGCCGTGAACCTGGATCCTACGGTCTCAGCTTCCCGAATGCTGGTATTACAAGTGTGCGCCACCATGCCTGAGTAGAAATAAAGTCTTAAAAGTGAAATAACTACTGAGAAGTTATCCTTCAGAAGTAAAGAATAAATAAAGAATTTCTCAGACGAATAAAAACTAAGATAATTTGTCATTGATGCAGCTACTGTTTTCGTCCTTTTGTTTGTTTGTTTTAGTATGACAAAATACCTGAAACTGGTAATACAAGGCTATTTGGTTTACAGTTATGCAGACTGTAAAGTCCAAAAGCATAGTGCTAGCATTTGCTGAGCGTCTGGTGAGGGCTTCCTAAATGAATTATAGCATGGCAAAGGGCATCATATGGCAAAACAGAACAAACACATTAGATTGGGGCTCTCTTTCTCTTCTTATAAAACCACAAATGTGATCATAGGGCATCCAGCCATCATGACCTTATTTAATCCTAATTACCTGCCAAAGGCCACACTTGCCCTTAACATATGAATTTGGAAATTAAGGTTCTAATGCATGAACTTCAGGAAATATATTCAAACAACAGCAACTACCTTGCAAAAAATATTTTTTAAAAAATCCTCAGAAAGAGGGAAAATCATGTAGGTGAGAAGCTCACACCAACATGAGGGAAGAATATCAGAGAAAGAATAAATCAAGCCAGGCATGGTGGTGCATACTTGGGATCCCAGTACTTTGGAGACTGAGTCAGGAGGATCTGGGTTCATGGTAAGCCTCAACTACTTAATGAGATTCTGTTTCCAATAAAAATTAAAAATAAGATGGAGGGTATAGCTCAGAGGTAGAATATAGAATGTCCCTGGGTTCCATCCCTAGTACCTCAAAAAATAAATGAATAAATAAATATAGAGAATAAATGAAAGTAAAGTAAAAATAGTTTATATTCATAATTGATTTAACAAATAATAGTTTTATGAAATAATTATAGCAAGAAAGTATCTATTTTTGGTTATTCATAAGTGAAATGAATGACATCATAGCAATACAGGATGGGAGGGAAGAATTAAGTGGTTTGGTGTTATTTGACAGTGTACTAGATTAGTTTTAAATATAAGATGCCTAAATAAAACCAAGAAGACAGAAAAAAGAGTGAAAGATAAAAAAGAAACAACATGAGCAATAAATACAAAACAAATATGGTAGATATTAATCCAAATATATCAATCATCTTACATGTGAATTATCTAAATATATAAATTAAAAGAAAGAGGATGTAGAGTGTATAATAAAGCAAGACTCAACTATGTATTTTCTACAAGATACCCACTTTAAATATAAAGAATCAGATAAAAAGTATTAGGAAATGATTATTAACACTAGTCAAAATAAAACTAGAGAAGCTATAACATTGTGTATAAAGCCGACTTCTGAGAAGGGAATATTATCAAGGATAAAGAGGTAAATTGTCCAAGGGTAACTGAAAGTAGAAACAGACAAATCAGGTAATATATAGTTAGACATTTTAACACCACTCAATCAGTGATTATCAGATTCAGCAGTCAAAACGTAAATAAGAATATAGTTGAATGGAACAGAACTATCAATTACCTGGAAATAATTAACAATTATAAAATACCTCATCCAACAATACTAGAATCCACATTCTAGCACACATAGAACATTAACTAAATAGATTATATTCTGGGCCATAAAAGACATATTAACAAATTTAAAAGAATAGAAATATACAGTGAATGCTTTCACACCATGGTGGGATTAGACAAAAAAATTAATAACAGAAAGGTAACTGGAAGATCAGAAAATATTTTGAGGTTAAACAGCACATTTTTAAATAATAAATGGGTAAAATAATTCTCAATAGGAACATCAAAGTATTTTGAACTGCACTAAAATAAAACATCAAAATTTATGAAATATAGTAAAGCAATGATTGCAGAGAATAGTATAGCATTGAATGTGTATATTAGAAAATATCTCAAAATGATACTAACATCTACTTTAGTAAACTAGGAGATCAAATTAAATCCAAAATAAGCAGAAGAAAGATTCAAGCAGAAATTAATTAAATTAATAACAGGAAATCAATGAAACCAAGAGCTGGTTCTTTGAAAAAATTTAAAAAAAAAAATCTATGCAAACTAATTAAGACAAGAGAGAGAGAAGACATCAATTACAAATACTAGAAATGGAATCAAAGTTACTAATCCTTTGGATGTTAGAAAAGTAATAAAAAATTATCAACTTTCCTCCCACAGATGAAATGTGCCAATTCCTTGAAATACACAACTTATCAAAATTAATGCAAGGAGAACTATATAATTTAAATAGGCCTATACCTATCAAAGAAGTTAATCAATAATTAATAAACTTCCCCCCCCCAAAAAAGTGGACCTACATAGGTTCTCTAGTGAATTCTACTAAATATTTATGGGAGAATAATAACAATAACACACAAGCTCTTCCATTAAATAGAATAAAAGTGAGCAGTTCTTAACTTATTCTCTGAGGCCAACATTACCTTAATATAAACCTAGATAAAAACATTAAAATAAAATAAAGCTAAAGACTAATATATCTTATGAATGTAAATGTAAAACCTCAACAAACTATTAGCTAATTGAATTCAACAAAGTATAAAATTAATTATATACCGTGGCAATGTGGGATTTATTCTAGGTATGCAAGGGTGTTTCAACATTTGAAATCAATTAATATAATCCATTACATAAACATTCCATGGAGGAAAAATTATATGATTATAATAATAGATGTAAAAGAGCATTTGACAAAAACCAACACACAATCATTTCCTCAACTTCATAAGGAACTTTGGAAAGAGTTGTATCAGTAAGACAGCAAAATAAGAGGTACCAAATTTCTCTTCCCCTCCCCACAGAAAGCTCAAATAGCAATTTTTAACAGGTAAGAACACCTTGGTTTAAAGCCCAAAATGTGAGAATCAGCCTGAGACACCCATGTGGACTATAGAACCTAATAAACACTGCATTTAAAAAATGGAAGAGGAACAATCTCACTTTATGTCACTCCTCTCTCATCCCAGAGTTGGCACAGCACAAGAGAAAGAATTCTCTGGGCCCAAAACTTCCTATGGTAAGAAAAGGAAAAAAGTGGATGTGGACATCCAATCCCCTTAACATTCCTAAATTCCTCTCAGGAACTTACTTCAGTCTTCTTTCAAAGGGTATACAGGGAGTAATGGCACAGCTATATTCCCTGGCATCAGATAAGGACATAGGAAGGAGGCCCTGATCACAAGGATCAGCCTGCAGATCTTGCTGGTGGTAGCTCTGCATTACTGGCAGTGGAGGTGCATGAATAGAAGTACCCTGCAAAGCCAGGCTGGCCACTCTCGGAAGCAAGTGGAAAAAGTAAAATCTGGCTTGAGTTCCAAGATGGCCAGCCTCAATGTCAAGTCTCAGACCCCATCCTAAGGCTTCAACCAGAGACAGAGATGCATGCCACGGACTACCTCAACAGATAATAGGGGCTAGATTTGTGCCACCTGGGTGACCTGGGCGTAATCTCAAACCCCACCTCAAGATCCTGCCCACAGAGGGAGATTACCACTATAGCACCTTGCAGCAAAGTACAAGGACTTGCAGCAGTCAGATGGGTGTTCAAACAATGCTCACATTTGCCTGAAAGCTACCTCAAGTAGAGAAACACACATCATCTATGTTTTTCCACTCACCATTACAGCTGGTCCTAACTGTGCTGAGCAGTGACTCTGTCTATACTCAGTATCCAACCTGCAGCCCTGCCCCATTGCAGAATTCAAATCACAGTAGCACCCAGCCAAAGAATACACTCTGGATGCTTTCCTGATAAGAAGCAATCTCAGTACCCAGCCAGCAAATCCACCTGAGTGCAGAACCCCTAGTGGTCTCTCCAAAGAAGTCTGACCAGTGGCCCCATTTGATCTCAAAAAAAAGGAAATATCCAAAAAGCTAGAGAAGCTGTCAGAAAGACATGCCTGCCCATTGTCATCATCAGCTAGCCCATCCAAGACTCCAGTCTAGACTAAATAGTGGAAGCTTAGCCAGGCATTGTGGTGCACGCTTGTAATCCCAGAATTTGGGAGGCTGAGACTGGAGGATCCAGGTTTGTGGCTAGCCTCAGCTACCTAGTGAGGCACTCTACAACCTCTGCAATTTAGAGAGACCCTGTTTCAAAATAAAGAGTAAAAAATAGGGCTGGAGGTATAGCTCGGAGGTAGAATGCCCCTGGGTCCAACCCCTAGTACTGAAAAAAAAAAAAAAAATAGTGGAAGCTTATCCCTGCCATAGAATATCCTTAATGTATTAATGTATAAAGGGCAAAAGAGTTGCTTCTCCTCAACTATACAAACAATGTAAGAACACAAGAACTATGAAAAACCAGGGACTCAAAACACCTCCAAAAGAAGATTCTTAAGCTCCAAAATGGATTCTAAAGAAACAAATCCATGAAATGACTGATAAATAATTCAAAATAGTCTTTTTTATAAAGGTTCAGTGAACTACAAGAATATATGGATAGAAAATTACATAAAAATTTGGAAAAATATACAAAAAGAAACTGAAAAAACTTTAAAAAATAGAAACAATTTACAAAACAAATATAATGTATGAAATTACCAATGTCCATCTCAATTACATGTATGGGGAAGGGGAGTGAGAGAGGTGGCATCTGAGGGAAAACTCTCTAAGTGCTGTGTGAGGGTAGGTTCCTGTCACTCTGAATCTCATTATGCTGCATAATTATAAATGTACCAATAAAAATGTATTTTAAAAATAACTAGAAATTCTAGATTAAAGAGCATAACAACCAAACTGAAGAAGAAAGAATAAGTGAGGTCCTGACAGAACATTCAAAAGTATCCAATCAGAAGAGAAAAAGAAAAAAAGAATAAAGAAAGCTATAGGAATTAGGTGACATCATCAAGAAGCCTAAAATTTGTATAACAGCAGCTCCCGAAAGATAAAGGAGAAAAAACAAATCTAGATCTATTTAAAGAAATAGTGACGAACATCTTCCAGAAACCAGCCTCCAGGAACGAGAAGCAAAGACATCTCCAATTCTATTCAAGTCAAAGAGAAGTTCACCAAGATACACAATAATCACACCTTCAAAAATCAAAGACAATGAGAAAATTCTAAAAGCAACAAAGGATAAGAAATTATTTACAAGAAAGTTTCAATATGGTTATCAGTGGAGGTCTCAGCGGAGCACATGGATCATGAATGGGGTAACACTGTCAAAGTACTGGAGGAAAAACAAATGCCAGTCAAGGATATTTTATCCAGCGAAGCTGTTCTTCAGATGAAGGAGAAATAAAATCTTTTTCCAGGCAAACAAAAGTTAAGGGAGTTAAACACCATTAGGTCTGCCTCACAAGAATTACTAAAAAGACTATTTTTAAGTGAAAAAATAAATAAATAAAAAGGCTACTAATAATATAAAACACATACAAACATAAAAATCCTCACAGAATCATATTCAGAATACTTTAGAACTGTAATGGTCTCAAAAATAATTTCAACTCTAGTACAATGGTTAAAGAGCCAAAGTATTAAAGTACTACTAAAACTAATTACCAAAGGATACAAATTTCTAAATTACATACATGTGGTATCAAAATAGAAAATGGGGATGGTTGTAGAATTATATGTAATCGAAGTTGTTACTAGCTTAAATAGCTTGCTATAAATATAAGATGTTTTCTGTAAGCCTCATGGTAACAAGAAAGCAAAAATCTGTAATAGATGGATAAAACAAAAATAGAAAAGATTAAAAATGTATTTTCACAGCCGAGCGTGGTGGCGCACGCTTGTAATCCCAGCATTCAGGAGGCTGAGACCGGAGGATCCGGGTTCGCGGCCAGCCTCAGCTACCTAGTGAGGCACTCCGCAACTTAGTGAGACTCGGTTTCAAAATAAAGAATAAAAAATAGGGCTGGGGGTATAGCTCGGAGGTAGAATGCCCCTGAGTTCAATCCCCAGTACTGCAAAAA
>PVLC010001727.1:0-16669 GCA_004027655.1 Graphiurus murinus | reverse complement strand
TGTACTTTCACAGAAAACTACCAAAGGACAATAATAAAAGAGGAAGAATCTAAGTATATCCAAAACAACCAGAAAATTCTCAAAAGAAGACATACAAATAGCCAACAGACAGATACAAAAATGTTCAACATCACTAATAATTAGAGAAAAGCAAGTTAAAAAAAACACAGAGACATTGTCTCACATCTGTTAAATGGCTACTATCAAAAAATATAAAAGTTAACAAGTGTTGGTAAGGGTGTAAAGTAAAGGAAGCCCTTGTACACTCTTGGTGGAAATGTAAATTAGTTCTGCCATTATGGAAAGTCTCATGGAAGTTCCTGAAAAGCCCCAAACGGAATGACCATATGATTCAGCAATCCCACTTCTGAGTATGTATCCTAAAAACAAAGGCTTCAAATTATTATGCCGAAGATATATCCCCCACCCCATTCATTGCAGCTTTGCTTACAGTAGCAAAGATATGGAATCAACCTAGTCATTGGATGAATGGACACAGAAAATGTGGTATCTATACACAATGAAATATTATTTTGCCTTTAAAAAGAAATAACTTCTGTCATGAGACAATATGGATGAACCTGAAAGACATTGTGTTAAGTGAAATAAACCAGTCATAGAAACATAAAAACTACATGTTCTCACTGATGCCTGGAATCTAAAAGAAACTCATAGAAGCAGAGTGGAAGTTAGAGGAGTTGAAGAAATGAAGAGATGGTCACGGACTACAGTTTCAGTGAGACAGGAGTAATAAATGATAAACATTTAAGGTGACTGATATGTTCATTAGTTTAGTTCAATCACCCTGCTATGTGTATATATGTGTATATATATATGTATATACATTTATGTATATATGATATATATATATCATAAAATCAGAGTACACCATGAGATAAATATATATATATGTATATATACTACAAGTGTATATATATGTATATACTTTTATTTGAACAAAAAGTATAATTACGCAAATGTTAAAATGAAGTCCTCTTTTGCCAAAAACAGGAGCATGTTCAGAAAAACCTATAGCTCTCACCATACTCAGTGGTGAGAAGCTTGATGCATTCTAAGATTCACTCCTTTTCAATATCACACTGTAAGTCCTAACTAATGCAACGTTATAAGAAAAGAAGATAAAATATGAGGACTAACTAGAAAAAAAGAAATAAAAACTGTCTGTGCTTTAATATATTATAAAAACCCCAAAGAAATAATGACCAACCATCCTGTAACCAATAATTGATTATAGTAAAATTGCAGGATTCCAAATAATATAAAATGTCAGTTGCTTTCATATATACAAGCAACACGCTATTAGAATTCAAAATTAAAAACATAGTGCCCCTTGCTTTAGAATTCACTAAAAAAGATGAAATACTGAAATATAAGACTAACAAAATATGTACAAGATCTGTATGAAGAAACTATAAATCTCTAATGAAGGAAATTAAAGAAGACCTAAAGAAATGTAATTATTCCATATTTATTGGTAGAAACATCAATGCTGTTAAAAAGTCAGTGCTTCCCAATTTGATCTATAGATGCATACAACTTCAAACAAAATCCCAGCAAATTATTTTGTGGATATCCAAAAATCAATCCTAAAGTTTATACGAAAAGACAATCGACTCAGAATTGTCAACACAGTATTGAAAAATAAGGTCAGAGAACCAACTCTACCTCATTTCAAAACTTATCATGCTCCAGTAATTAAAACAGTAAAGCACTGTTCAAAGAAAAAAAAAATAAGTGAATCAATGCAATAGAAAAGATATTAGAAATTGGTCCATATATCAAAAGTCAACAAATCTTTGAGAAAGAAGAAAAGACAATTTAATAAAGAAAGAAAATGTTTTCAACAAACTATATTGAGACTTTCTTTGGGACATGAAAAAATAAGTTTAGGCAGTGAATTTACAACTTGCACAAAAATAATTCAAAATAGATCATAGACCCCAATGAAAAACACAAAAGCATGAAACTTCTATAACATAGGAGAAAATGTAGATGATTTTTTTTTTTTTTTTTTTTTTTTTTTGCTGTACTGGTGATTGAACTCAGGGGCATTCTACCTCCGAGCTATACCCTCAGCCCTATTTTTTATTCTTATTTTGAAACAGGGGTCAGTAAGTTGCAGAGTGCCTCACTAGGTAGCTGAGGCCAGCTGCAAACCTGGGTCCTCCAGTCTCAGTCTCCCAAATGCTGGGATTACAAGGGTGCACCACCATGCCTGGCTTGATTTTGGATTTTGCAATAATATTTTTTATATGATACCAAAACTGATCCATGAAAAAAGTGACAAATCAGACTTAATAAAATTAAAAACTTTTGCTCTGTAGGGTGACTATCACAGTTCCTAAACCATAGGAAGCAAAGTCATCCCCTAGGTATCTTGTTTAAAAGGCCAGTGCTAAGACTTGACTCTGTGGGGTCAGGTTGGGTATTCTGGGATTTTATCATTATAGGGATCCAATGCATGACACCCTCAGACCACACTTCTAGAAACACTAATTTCAGAGAAACGGGAGTGAAAACTAGTTAAAAAAAAAAAAAAGAAGTTGCAAAGCAAACGGTAAGATAAAATTATGACACAGACATGCCTTAAGAGTTGCATATCATTCCCACTTTCAAATCCTCCCACAGTGTAATTGGATAGACTGAAAGATGAAGGAGGGCTCCAGAGGTGAGCTGCTGAGCAGTACTGAGCACGGCTTTGCCAAGGGTGCTGTGGGGATGGGGACGTCCACAGCAGGGCTGCAGCTTTGACAGAAGAGGCGCTATTGAAGAGACATAAAAATTCTTTAACTGAGGGAAGAAAAGGAAGGCTATTCCAGAAGAAAGTAACACAAAGGTCAAGAGGAAGAACCCAAGGGAGCCAGAATTTCAATTTGACTAGCACCCAGAATGGAGATTATGAGAAAAGGGACCAAAGTGAAAGCAGAGTCAGGAGATAATCATGAAGAACCTCATATAGGATATGAGGGAATTAGCTTCACAGTGAGAGCAGAGGAAAAAAGGCAATGATGTTTATGTAGAAGGCTATGATGTCAGATGTTTAAAAGGGTTGCCATTTGAAAAATGGACTGGAAAAACATACTCTTAGAAAGGTTTGCATTTGTAGCACAAGGAATATTTTTTTCTTTTTCTTTTTCTTTTATTTTTTATGATACTAGGGATTGAACCCTGGGGCATTCTACCTCCAAGTTACACCCCTACCCCTATTTTATGTTTTGTTTGGAAATAGGGTCTCACTAAATTGCTGAAAGTCTCACTACACTGTTGAGGGTGGCATCGAACCCGTGATCCTCCTGTCTCAGTTTCCTAAGTATTGGCATAACAGGCATGTACCACCATGTCCAGCTTTTAAAAGCACTTTAAAAAAGTAATTATGAATCCACCAATAATTTTAATAGAAAGTATCTTAACTGAGGAAGAACCACCCAATTCAACAACATTGGCTCTTTGTGAGCATTATCTTTGCTTCATTCATTATTATTTCCAAAGCATAACACAGGGTCCAAAACATAGTAGATATTTAATAGAATACTCATTGAATTAATCAATGAAGCCAAGAGTTATTTGTCAAAAACCCTTTAGTAGAAGTTGCTATGAATGTAAATTCAATTTTTAATTTTAGGAGGAAAATATCTAAGAATAAAAATACATTTGCTCTTTAGAATAATTTAAATACAAATGCCTAAAAATATAAATATTATTCTGTTATTTAAAAAGAGATTCCAATGTGTTTTGCTTTATACTTTGACACTAAGTATGTTTTTAAAAAACTAAGTATTAAGAAAAATTAAAAGATTATAGTCAAAATAAACCAGAGACTAATGATCACAAGTGTATATGAATTAGCAGCATTATGCAAACCTTGTTTGAAGAGCTGAACTTGCTCTTTGACAGGGCTGCATAGACTCAGCGTTTTTTGAGGGTCTCATCCCCCTCCTCACCTACCCCACAAGGATTCACTGTAATCAGGAGCCCGGTTAAAACCAGAATCCTAATTCACTGGCATTGGAATGTAACTGAAGTAATTCAGGTCTTTCATCTTATTTAACTACTGAGCGTGGGTTTATATAAATTCATAATTGTGATTCCACACTTCATGAAAAACATAAACAAAATTAGAAGCTCTGGACAGCAAAGATAATAAATGTTCAAGCAGTGCCCTACAGATAAATCACACAGATACAGGATTTCAAACATCAGCCAGTGTGTGGTTCCCAGTCCTCTGGGAAGAAATCATTTCTCTGTGACAGACTGATGTTAACATTTTAATTAATGAGAAGAAGCCAAATAAAAAACTATTATTCTCTATTACAATTTTCTAAATTAAGCCACCCTACTCTTGTGTTTAAATTTGATTTTCCATTAATAAATTTACTTCAAGCTATACATGTAGCCTTCAAAATGTTGATATTTGCATCACTCACTGAAGTATATTCTAAAAATGGCACTTTCTCTAAAGTGCAGGCTGTTGTAAGCTGTAAGTTAACTGAGATCCTTAAATACCACTTCAAGGTCATGAAGTTGCTTCACATAATAGAAAGCCTTTTGTTAATTTTTACTTACACATCCAGTCGAACAAATTCCGTATAATATTCTGGCTCATTCCTTGAGTCTCCCAGTGGCTATGAGTAACCCTTGCTTGATGTGTCTTTATTATTTCTCTGCCACTGTTATGGCTACTAAAAGGTCAGCTGGAGCTGGTGGCACCCAAAGGTCACTTTTGTTATTCTAAACAGAAAAGTTTTGACATATGATATATGACGAGGAGAACAGAGACACTAACTGATGTACTGGTATACTGGTCATCACGTCTTGAGTTTCCTCAACAAAGAAGAGGTTTATCTGAAAATGCTTTGTAAAACATTCAAAATATAAAAAGAATGGGTTCCATATCCTGTGGTCCACATAGCAAAATTTATAATTTTGGTAAATCTAAATTAGTAACTAAGTAATAGCATTTCAGCTCATTTGCACTCTTCATTTAGTTTGGCTTATCCATGATGTACATATTTCTGTTTATATGAGTATCAGACAATAGCTTCAGAAAATGATTTTTTTTTTTGTACTGGGGATAGAACCCAGGGCATTCTACCTCCCAGCTACACCTCCATCCCTTTTTTATTTTTGAAACAGGGTCTCACCAAATTGCTGAGGGTCTTTCTAAATTGATCTGTGATCCTCCTGTCTCAGCCTCCAAAAAAGGAATTTCAGGGGGAGCGTACTGGGGATTAAACCTAGGGACATTCTACCGCTGAGCTTCACCCCAGCCTTATTTATTTATTTATTTATTTATTTATTTATTTATTTTGAAATAGGTTCCACTAAATTCCTGAGGCTGGCCTCAAACCTGAAATCCTCCTGCCTCTGCTTCCCAAGTACTGAAATTACAGACGTTGTACAGAATTTTTTTTTATTCATGGGTTTATTGCTATACGAACAGAAGCCAGTCCTTAGACACTACTTTGATAGCCATCCTTTCCATTTTAAGACAAGGGATGATGTAGACTGCTTTGTCTAATGTATTGGCTGAAGTAATGTTCTTTACAAACAGCAAACCCTGAAACCAACAAAGTAAATTCTGAAGTCTTATAGTTGTGTAGTGTTTTTAATTATATATCTGAGAAAAAATCCTGGGCTAATTTCATTGAATAAATTACTACCATCTCTAAAAATCAAACCTTGAGGTAAGGATTCAGATCTGACTCTGCATAGATAGGACCCTACAGGAAACTGGGAACACAGCAGAAAAATACACATAAGTGTACCTGAGCAGAAGCGGGCCCACAGCTTCCTTCAACTTCTCAAATAGAACTGTGACAAAGTGCATGTTGAGAAACATCACGAGCTGAGCTGTGGCCCCAAAACTAGAAATGTCAGAACTATCCAGGGCAGTGCGCTCCCAGAGAATCCTTCCTCACTCAATCCCAGAGAGCACATCTCCAAACACAATAATAATAGAATTTATGGCATGATTATTTCAGAACAAACATTGTGCTAAGTGTCTCAGCGTTGCTTCATAAATTATCTATAAACATTTCACATATTGTTCTCAGTTCTTACAACAACCCTGGAAATAAAGGTGTGTCCCTCACATTAATAGTTAAATGGAACACCAAGAATCTACTTTTCAAACACTCTTAGCAGATGAACCTTTTCCATCAAATAGCAATTAATATAGAACTGCCAACAGTAAGTACACAAAACAGTAACTTATTTGTATGTATTTATTTGTAAGTTTTGCATATGATATTTTCTCTAAAGGCAAGCAATGAGAACACAGAAATTATTTTCAGAACAAACATTTCTAAGTATAGATTGTAAACGACAGCTAGCAATTTATATAAGGTTGAACATCCAAATTATTTGTTTTATTTGGGGCTGTGTGATATAAAAACAATTCTGCGCTACATAGAACAATCAGAAATGATAACTGTTTTTAAACAGCTCATTCTGCAATTTTGTGATGCTCTTCAATTTAATTCATCTGGAAGACTATAAGAGAAGTAGCAGAAAATTGTTTTAAGGTTGAATTACTAACATTATCTAACATCTGCTCTCAAACCTTAATTGTTAAATTTTCAAGTTGGAATTGGTTGATGAACAGTTCCTCATCCATTTTAAATTAGCATTCTTCAGAAAAAATGTTCAAGTGTATCTTTTATATAGATTGCATTCAGCAATGTCAGCTTCTAAAATTAGCCACGTCATCCTATTTCTATCAAAGTTTCAAAACAGTAAATATATGTTACTTGCATTTCAAGGCAAAATTTAAAGCTCTGTTTTGATTGCTGACACTTCTGCAGTTTTCAGTAAGTAAAATGACATTGTGATAGTACATTTTGAACTTGGTTGATTTAGTCCAAATGGGAGCAGAATATGCATGGTGGGGAAACCATGTCATAGCTGAGCTCACTTTAGTTAAGAAATTCTCTTCATTGGAAAACAGGAATGTTTCTTGTCTCATTTGAAACATTTGTACTAACAGCTTGCCAAGAAACAGTCAGTAAGCTCTATCATAAAAAGAATGGAAGTTTTAAAACTATTGCTATTCACTACAAATAGTTCTGAAAGATCTGCAATTGAAAGATCCGACCTGAAAATCATATATAATTTGTATGACATTTGTCTAACACTGTTATGAAAGACGATGCATCTTAAGAACTACTATGTTTATCTGTGCACCTTACCATATATAAAACCCGAACATATTTTTCTACAACAGCTTTTAGAAAAAAATTACTTCTATGTTCTTAGCCATTGTTCTCAGCCACTGGGGGCAGCCCTAGATCTTGGCCAATTTATTTAATTATATTATAAAAGCTTCAAGTATTTTTTATGTTATTTTTTTCTGAGATTTGACAAAGGATTGACCTACTTAATATTGGCCTGTATAATATATTGAATAAAAATATGAAAATCCATAGATCACAATCTGAAAGACTTCTTTGGATATAATGATCTTGCCTACACTTAAGTTGGACTCTCAATCTGCTTCGTAAACATGTATATCAAACAACAGTCCAAGAAAGACAGTGAATGCCTCTTTGAAATAAATACTTTTGCAGTACAACTATATTCATTTATCTGTTCATTCACAATTTATTGGACACTTGCTATGGAGCAGGTACTGGGCCGAACAAAGGTAATAAGCAGTAACTCTGATTTCAGGATGCTTAGAGGACACACAGAGAAAATATAATTAATATGCAATAATATCAATAAAATGAAAATTTATTTATTAGTCCATGATAAATTGGATAAATTGTTTCAGTGGCTTTTTCTAGGATGATAGCAAGAATGCATAGGTCATTGACATTCTCTGAAAAAAATTTGGGTGCTTAAAAATTAGTCGTGCATCCTAAGCTTGAAATGTGGTAAGAAGCAGAGAGAGTAGGAGTTGGTGAGTTAATAGGAAAAGAAGTGAATCTTGATGATAATGTATTTCATTCAAGGTAGAGAACACATTTGCTTTAGTTTTATAAGATGTGGTTCTGATTTTATGCTCCACCCACGGGCCTCCATTTTCAATATCTTTTTGGTGAGGATTATTTCATATCTTTCATCATCCTTGGGCCACCACCAGTCAAATTCAGTGTGTCAATTCTGTTCTATAGAGGAGACAAAGCATTAGAGGCTGTGTCAAATATAAGTTTAATTTTATTAATTAATTATTAGTAATGGAGTGTTTTCCTTTGCAAAACATTTGTAGTTTGCATTGCAAGTAAAGTTGGCAGTTTCATCTTATGTCTTATTAACAAATAATCATTTCAAAAAGTATTGTAATTTGGAAAGTTACATATAACAACTTCACTTCATTTTTTGAACACATTTTGAAAATTTCTGTAATTAGCATATTCCTCTTACATAGCAAATCCTCAATTAATATTTGTTGGTTATTTCTTAATCAAATCAGGTAATAATTTTAAATAAAATTTAGAATTTTTTCCAATACATATTTCAGATCATTATTTATAAATAAAAATGGTATTGAAATACAATTGCCTTTATATATTGCTCATACTTATTTAAATTTTTTACAGGTAATACTGAAAGATTTTCTTAAGAACTCTATCAGAGGTGGTGCACTTAAAATCATGTTGAAATATTGAACATTAAATAATAAACATGTTTTGTCATCCAATAATATGTAATTAGTCAACATTTCTCACAATTACAGAGTATGATCGACCTATTAGAAAAGTTTATTTTTTAAAGACCTAAAAGAATAAAATATGTAAATCAATGCTACTAATATAAAACAAACTGTGCATGAGTATTTCTAAGCCTATAGGACAGACCACAGAAAGAGGTGTGCTTTCCTCCACGTTAATGTTTTCATTTTTCTCATTACAGATAATAAGAGGGTTTTCTTCCTCCTCCACATCAAAATGACCCTGAGAAAAGAAGTCATACTTGATAAGAGAAGATGTTGGTCAAATGATGACGCATGACATGTAGAAATATTTGAAAATATTCACGCTGCATGACTTACCTATACTTAACATAGTAATCAGGTAATACGCAAATTGAAATCATCCCCAAACAAACATTCTTTATCTAACATGTCAAGTTTTAACAACGGGTTTCATTCCAGTGTGTGTTATAGGTTCATTCTGAAGGGGAGGTGGCCAGACCTGTCCGGGAGGACTTGCTTGGTCTCTTTGTGTGGTATTTATAGCCGGGTCTGGTTAATGTCAGTCTTCACTTTATGGTATTCTCTTAAATCCTGAAATTTTATCCAGACTTTGCCTTATAAGCCCAATCTTCTCAGAAACTCATGTAAGTTTTCAGGAATATGAAAGTTTTTGCTTTTTCCTCACAAAATATTTTTCCTATTTGCTTCTATATTATAATTCTTAGTGTAAATCTCACCTAAGACCTCAAGTTCAACTTGAGTATTTGCTGTTTATGTAAGTACATGCTTTTTTCCCACTCTTTGTAGCAAAAACAAACAAAAATCCTTTTTCCGAATCCCAAAGGCTGATTCTTTTTTCTGAGAGCCACTGTTAGTAGTGGAAGAGGAAAAACCCCATCAATCAGCGACGAGGGGGATGAGACTGTGTGAGCAGCAACTTGTATGTTAAAGAACATTATTTCATTTTCTTTTGTAATGTATAAAAATCAAATCATTCATAGCATATTACATGGAAAATAAGATCACATGTTCTATTTACCTATGGTTTATTATTTAAAAAATGAATCTTCAAACATTTTCCAAAAGTATATAAAATACTCTTATTACCTAATATGTTAATTAATTCAAATTGCATAGTATCTTTCTCCTTTACTGATCTTAGTGTGGGTTATAATAGAATAAATAAGTAGCAAGAAAGCAAAACAAAAATGGTGTGAATTATATAATAAATTAGTCACAGAAAATGAACAATTCAACATAGAAACAGAAGTTATTATAATCTTTCTCTGTATTTAATGTCGAAGGTATATTAATATTCTCTTCTCAAAAAAACCACAAGAGACTGAAAAATTTTAGACATATAATAAATAGCAATTAAAGGGTTATTTCTTGAAATAACATTGCTTCAGCCACTTAGATGAACTCCTATTAGGTACAGCAGAATTCTGTGGAGTTGTACCTTTTGATGATCATCTGTAACAATAAAAACAAAATATTTGTTTTTGAAATAGCTAGGCAAGCATAAATGGAGGTTAAGAAAAGCATTAATGGAAAAATGTATTGCCATTTAATTCACTATTAGGATGAATAATTATAACTACAGATTTCAACTCTTGAGCATCGAACTACAATACTATTTTTTAAATTAATGGCAAGTAGAAAAATATGTATCTTTATAATCTGAACATACTACATACTAGTTTTTTAGTAACATGTCATATATGGCATTTTGTTTCCTTTTTCCAAAGTGTTAAAGTACCTGGGTTATTTATTTCTATTACACGTTCTGAACCTCAGCACTATCACAAGGAAGTTATAAACATGAATGGACTTTTAACACGAATATATCAAATTCAAAGGCCTATCATACTCAAAAACTAATTTATTGGAGATACTATGCATTCATGAAAGTTTTGGTTTTTGTATGCTTTCCTGATCAATATATACTGAGAGCATCTCAAAATCAAATGGGGTTTAGTTTTCCTCTTATTATTATTATTTTTAAAAGTATTCTTTTTATTTGGAAAATATTGGAGCTGCTTATTTAAAGTTCATACTGTTAACACTACTAATGTATCTGAAAACAGAGCTTAACTGATGATCAGAGCTATCACTAATCTTCAGGTTCAGCAGTGCTGCTGCTGGGACCCATGCTCTTCAGTGAGAGGGTGGCGACTGCAGCTCAGTTGGGTCCACAGCGTATATTGCATAGTATTCCTAGCTTGAGGATTGGACCTGTAGGCTCTGGTTCCAGACACTGGGGTACTTGATGAATGACTTTTCACCTCCAGAGTCTCTTAGGGATTTTTTGTGTGTGTTTGTTTGATTGGTTTTGTTTTGTTTTGTTTTGTTTTAATGCCTCCCTCCCCCTGGTTGTAGCTTGTCTGTCGTCTTGTCTCAAGACTTTCCTGCCTCTGTCACAGCTGCCTGCCTGGCCACAGCTCTGCCCTCTGGTTGGATGTGGAGTCATGGCTTGTCAATGAGCAGAGCAGTCTGTGAAAATAACACATTTGTTTGAGATCTATTTTAAAACATCTTTTGGAGTACTTCAAAGGATACTTCAGTTTTCCAAAACCTTTTGAACTTGCAGCATTTCAGAATAGAAATGAATTTCACATTATTAAAATTTCATGTGAATAACCAGGCCAAAAAAACACCCACTTTTCATGTGTGTGCTTCATACTAGGGATTAAATCCAGGGGTGTTCTACCTCTGAGCTATACTCCTAGCATTTTATTTTATTTTATTTTATTTTGAAACAGGGTTTCACTAAGTTGCAGAGGGCCTCACTAAGTTGCTGAGGCTGGCTGTGAACCTTCAATCATCCTGTCTCAGCCTCCCAAGTACTGGGATTACAAGTGTATACCACCACACCCAACTAAACATCCGCTTTAAAAATACACCACAATGCCTGTTGGATCTAGTAACATCTAGGCACTTATGGGTTTCACTGAATCAAGAGCTGATTAATTGTACTGATGACATAATACAAAGAAACACATAAAAGGAAATTGTCTCAAATATTAATTTTGCATATGTTGACTCACTGTCTCATTAAGTTTGATGACAAAGGAATTTCAAAATATCAAGTGTGACATTTTGGGATTAAATTTAACCTTTAGAAAACCAAGGTGGCAAAATCTGTCATAATTAATTGTATTAATCATTATCTCCAAACTTACCTTTCTGTGGAGTTAACCTTCCCACATATAATTATATAATTGTCTACATAAAAGCCTGTTATAAAACACATCTTAGTCTAACTGAGAGTCTGCATCATTCCTTTGACCTAAGAAAAATTGCCCTGCATCTCTTTGCCTGATGTCTATTTTTCCCCCAGGAACCAGCTGCTACCTTCAAATCTTTATTACATCTCTCTATCAGTGGAACTAAAAGCTTCACTGCACTCATCTAAATCCAGACTCTGGAACATCTCTGAATGAAGGAGCTCTGGTTCTGTCAAGTACCAAGATTTCAGAAGAAAAATTATTAACTGTCAGAGTTCTTTTCCACAAAGGAGAGCAAATTTTAGCCTAGAACTTTATTTTAGCTGAAAATGTATTCTTGATATTTTCCAACTAGTTTGTCCATTGAAAAATGCATAATTTTTTTCTAACTTTTATGGACATTTAACCTCTTCTCTTTTTGAAGAGTATGACCTGATACTTCTGCTTAAAACTCTGCTTCCTGGAACTTCCTCATTCCTCCTGGAAACCTTTGCCATTCTTTCTGTCTCTTAAGGGCTGGGTACATTATACTTTTTAAAAAGTCTCAAAAATTGATTTATGTTTTCATTATGGAAATATTTCTAGGTTTGAATGGAAAATTTAATACAGTTATATGAAGGAAAAGGATAAGGGAGTCCAAGAAAAGGGAAAAATTAGTTTAATGTAATATCTTTCCTCTCTGCATTTATTTTGTAATGTATCTTATTTGCATCTGTTTCCCAGAAAACAAAGTTATCCTCCTCTACTGTTTCTGTGTCTTAATTGCTATGGCCACTTGATAGATAGGTGAGGGAAGGGGCTTCCAGTATAGGAGGAGCAATAAATCTAATTATTGTTATTATTATTATCATTATTATTTCCAGTTTTAACCTTTTTCTTTTTTTTTTACTTATTTGGGGGGGGGGTTTACTGGGGATTGAACCCAGGAGTATTCTACCTCCAAGCTACACCCCCAGCCTTATTTTATTTTTTATTTTGAAACAGGGTCTCACTAAGTTGCTGAGAGCCTGGCTGCATTGCTGAGGCTGGCCTCCAACCTGCAATCCTCCTGTCTCTGCCTCCCAGGTACTGGGATTATAGGGGTATGCCACCACACCTGGCTAGTTTTAATACGCTCTTATTGGAGCATCGTAACCACATTGAGGTTTAGTGTGGTAGAAAATCACATGCACACAGCACTTAGTATGTTTCCCTCTGGATCCCATCCTGCTCCCTCCTCCTCCCTACTCATAATATTGAAATTGGTATTGATAGCTTCACAAATGTACGTAGGATTGTTTAAACTGTTTCCTTAATCAAGCTCCCTCCTGCCCCCTCCCTCTCTAACTCCCCTCCCACTATTCTACTGGTATCTTTCCTCATGTATTTGAAGTCTCTTTTATCATTGCTGCCTAGCTATGATTCTTGAAATCCAAATTTTTACCACCTGAGATAGAAATAAAACTTCTTGGAAAATGCAAAAGTAAAAATCTTTTAGTAAATGTAATATTTTCAGCAATACTCAGAAGTGTTTAAACATTCTCTATATGATGTTACACTCCATAGGCAGGTTTATTATAAAGAGATTGCTGGCCATTCACCCATATAACTGCTTGAAGTACTGACTGAAGTGAGGCTAGTCACTGAAGGCTTTGACATCTTGAGAAAGTCTAAGGCCTGGCCCATCCCCCACCCAAACTCCAAGAGGAGGCAAGGCTGAACATGACTATTTCCCACCTAGATTTCCAGTAGAGGATGAGGAGGAAAACTGCCAGATGAATCACCTTATCACCATGTTTTAGTTATGTAAAGCACTTTCTAAATAACCTCAGGTATTCTGACTTTAAAAAAGGGGGGGGGGGGATTCTATTTTCCACCACAGGCTTCCAAATGTGGAGCCCTTTATCATGTCTCCAGTTTTTCGAATAGCATCTCAATGGGGTTCTTTCCCTGGTCTCTTCCTTTCATGCTTTGTTTTACACAGAACTTCCAGATTAATAGTAATGAACATTCATTTAATCGTGACACTCCCTTACCCCACATCTCTCAGTGATACACTAGTATTAAAGAAAAACATTTCTTTCTCAGTACAATGTTCTCTTTCAAAGACTTCTTTGCATCTTTCCACCATCTGTGATGCCGTTTTGGTATCAGCTGCTCACAGTAACATGTGCATAGGACTTACTGCTCCACCCAGTCCCTTGACATTTAGTTTTACTCTCTCCTCCAAGAAATTGCAATTCAGCAATGGATGAAAAACGCTTCATAAATGTTCATATATTTTATGTGTTGTCATGATTATCATTTTCTATATTGTTTTATATAAAATATGCACAGTAACCATTGAGTATATGAGACACTAATTAACATAACATGATTTGTGGTACCAAGAGATTGCCATGATATCATTATAACTATGATAATGCTGAGGATGATGATGAAGAAAAGGAGGAGAAAGCATGTATGCCTAAACTGTTAAAGATAACAACAAGTTATTCTTGGTCATTTCGAAATTCCTTTTGGGGTCCTCCCCCTTTTTAATGTGTGTCTTCCCATTTTCTTCAGTTGCTCCATAGCCTCACTCTACTTCAGTAGCTCCCACAGTTAGTTCTGCAGGCTCAGTATGCTGTTCAAAGAAAAGCGCAGCTAATTCTCTCTTTGCCCATAATCCCTATCAAAATCCACTCTGCCTTGTCCTAGTTCCAGGCAGTGAGAAGTCATCGTTGCCAGAGTTTCTTTCTGCTTGCCTGGAGATCTAATGACATGAGTTTTGGAAGAGATTTCCTACCCGAACTACTCAGAATTGCAGGTGTGAACACTGAAATGCTATTCCAGAGAAGAAGGCTTCCCGTGTCCATTTCTTTCACTCATCTTCTGAATCGGTTTTCAGTGATTTTTGAGCAAAAAATATTAGCTAAATAAAACAAAAAGCAAAACTATAAAAACAGTTTTCAATTTTCTAGAATCACTTTCCAAAGAAACTTTTACCAAAATAGCATTACAGGAGAATATTTCCAAATTTCTGTAACTGAGTATACATATTTTATGATATAATAATGATTATAGAGAATGTGCATGCACATATGATTAAAATCTTTCAAATTAATGGAAGTTATAGATTAAAAATAGACAAAAATAATGAGTGCTGTGGTCCACTCTAACATTGCCTACATGCATAAAATTTTCTATAGTAAATACAACAGTGACTTTGGAAATAATTCAGAACAATTAAGTAGAATGTGTAACAAGAATTGAAGAAATTCTAATCATATAGCATCAAAGAATTACAGGGAAAAACTCAATAGAAATTCAAAGAAAAACATTGTAATTTACCATAAATTTCTGTCCAAGAACAAAATACAGGAACTCTTTGGAAACTTACGAAAAATGACTATTTTCTTCTGATGATAGAGCGATTTAGCCTCTGCTAATAGCCAAGTTCATGTTTAATGGAAAAACACTAAAGGCTTGTAATAATAAATTTAGATTAAGTTTGACTATTACAAGTCTAGAAGTTTTAGTCAACTGGTAGACATAAAACAAAGAACAAATTATGCCTATAGAAAGTAGAAACAAAGCTAGTAATTATTGTTGATATAAACCTATCCAGAAAATCCTACTGCCGGGTGTGGTGGCACACACTTGTAATCCCAGTATTTCGGAGGCTGAGACCGGGGGATCTGGGTTCGTGGCCAGCCTCAACCTATAGAAAATTTTATGCATGTAGGCAATGTTAGAGTGGATCATAGCACTCATTACTTAGTGAAGCTCTCCGCAACTTAGTGAGACCCTGTTTCAAAATAAAGAATAAAAAATACTGAGGGTGTAGCTTGGAGGTAGAATGCCCCTGGGTTCAATCCCCAGTACCACAAGAAAAAAAAAAAAGACAGAGAAAATGCTACTAATTGAGCTAAAATAGCAGAATATAGAAGAAGGTAGATTGGAAAATTAAGATACAACATAAGTAGAAACAGAAAGCCTTTCCAATATAATAATAATAAAGTTATGAAAATATGCTATTCATAAGAGCAACAAAAATATAAAACTTTAACAAAAAATATACAAAATATAAGGGAAAAGATTTTGTTAAAAAGTTTTCTAAGAGATTTAAAGAGAGTCATCAATAAAAGGAAGACCTTCTAAGCTTCTGGTGCAAAGAATGAGTAATGTAGAGATGTTCAGGCTTTCAGAATATAAATATTCTTTATATATATATATATATATATGTATATATATTTTTTTTTTTCCAATAGTGGTGATTGAACTCAGGGGCATCTACCCCCGAGCTACACCCCCAATCCTATTTTTTATTCTTTATTTGGAAACAGGGTCTCACTAAGTTGCAGAGGGTCTCACTAAGTAGCTGAGGCTGGCTGCAAACCTTCGATCCTCCAATGTCAGCCTCCCAAGTACTGGGATTACAAGCTTGCACCACCACACCCGGCTTCTTTATGTTTTAATGTAAATTTCAATGCTTATATGTGAGTACATGTGTATTTTAACAGTGACCCTAAATTATATTGGTGAAAAAATGGCTATGACTAAGACCAGAAAATAAGTCTTAAATAATTGAGAAAGAGAATATATGACTTATCAAAAATTAAAATGAAGCCGGGCGTGGTGGCGCACGCTTGTAATCCCAGCATTCGGGAGGCTGAGACCGGAGGATCCGGGTTCGCGGCCAGCCTCAGCTACCTAGTGAGGCACTCGCGACTTAGTGAGACCCTGTTTCAAAATAAAGAATAAAAATAGGGCTGGGGGTGTAGCTCGGAGGTAGAATGCCCCTGAGTTCAATTCCCAGTACCGC